>JARQOC010000083.1:0-169287 GCA_033576535.1 Allobates femoralis
GACTCCCACCGGCTCCACGCACGTGGAGATGTATCAAACAATATAGGGAAAGACGGTGCTATCCGGTCCGCGCTGCCAAATTCATTTATATCCCTGATGAAGGTGCCAGGTGGGCACTGAAACGCGTAGGAGGTGAATAAAGGAAGATTTGGATCTTAACATCGATGACTGGTGTTCTTTGATATACATGAATTTGGCAGCGCGGACCGGATAGCACCGTCTTTCCCTATATTGTTTGAAGGGTAGAATATAAGGATCTTTTTAATTGAAACTAACAACTTGACCCAATATGTAACGCATCCCATCTTATATTCCCAACAGGATAGGCATCTTCCTAAAAATGACATATGGTAAATATCTATTATATAAAACCCGAAGGCCACTTCCGGAGGAGGCCACGCCCACTTCCGTGATGGTCGTCGCCCAGGCTCATCCAGTGCACTGTAGCCAGGCTGCCCCCCGGCTACAGTCACCGACACACGGAACGTTCCGATCTCGGAAGTTCCGTGTGCCCTCCTGCCACTCCCCTCCACCCTCTGCCCTCCAGCCAGTACCTACATACCGGGGGGGGGCAGGGGGGCCCATTGCCCGCCACCTCGGAGGGCCACACACACCCTGGGGGTACCCGTGCTCCCTGCCGTGTGCCTGGAGAGGAGGGAGGGCGGGACTTCCTCTCCTGCAGCTCTGCCCGCCCCTCCTCTCCTCCTACACCCGACGCCCGGCCACCGGTAAGTCTGCATCTGCAGCCATACACGCTGCTCTGCCCTCCAACCTGTGTGCCCCCTCTGCCCTCTGTCCTCTGCCCCCTGTCCTCTGTGTCCTCTGCCCCCTGTCCTCTGTGTCCTCTGCCCCCTGTCCTCTGTGTCCTCTGCCCCCTGTCCTCTGTGTCCTCTGCCCCCTGTCCTCTGTGTCCTCTGCCCCCTGTCCTCTGTGTCCTCTGCCCCCTGTCCTCTGCCCCCTGTCCTCTGTGTCCTCTGCCTCCTCTGCCCCCTCTGTGTCCTCTGCCCCCTGTCCTCTGTGTCCTCTGCCCCCTGTCCTCTGTGTCCTCTGCCCCCTGTCCTCTGTGTCCTCTGCCCCCTGTCCTCTGTGTCCTCTGCCCCTGTCCTCTGCGTCCTCTGCCCCCTCTGTGTCCTCTGCCCCCTGTCCTCTGCCCCTGTCCTCTGCGTCCTCTGCCCCCTCTGCGTCCTCTGCCCCCTGTCCTCTGCGTCCTCTGCCCCCTCTGTGTCCTCTGCCCCCTGTCCTCTGCGTCCTCTGCCCCCTCTGCGTCCTCTGCCCCCTCTGTGTCCTCTGCCCCCTGTCCTCTGCGTCCTCTGCCCCCTCTGTGTCCTCTGCCCCCTGTCCTCTGCGTCCTCTGCCCCCTCTGTGTCCTCTGCCCCCTGTCCTCTGCCCCCTGTCCTCTGTGTCCTCTGCCCCCTGTCCTCTGCGTCCTCTCCCCTGTCCTCTGCGTCCTCTGCCCCCTGTCCTCTGTGTTCTCTGCCCCCTGTCCTCTGCGTCCTCTGCCCCCTGTCCTCTGCGTCCTCTGCCCCCTGTCCTCTGCGTCCTCTGCCCCCTGTCCTCTGCGTCCTCTGCCCCCTGTCCTCTGCGTCCTCTGCCCCCTGTCCTCTGCGTCCTCTGCCCCCTGTCCTCTGCGTCCTCTGCCCCCTGTCCTCTGCTTCCTCTGCCCCCTGTCCTCTGCGTCCTCTGCCCCCTCTGTGTCCTCTGCCCCCTGTCCTCTGCGTCCTCTGCCCCCTCTGTGTCCTCTGCCCCCTGTCCTCTGCCCCCTGTCCTCTGCGTCCTCTGCCCCCTCTGTGTCCTCTGCCCCCTGTCCTCTGCGTCCTCTGCCCCCTCTGTGTCCTCTGCCCCCTGTCATCTGCGTCCTCTGCCCCCTCTGTGTCCTCTGCCCCCTCTGTGTCCTCTGCCCCCTCTGTGTCCTCTGCCCCCTCTGCGTCCTCTGCCCCCTCTGCGTCCTCTGCCCCCTCTGCGTCCTCTGCGTCCTCTGCCCCCTCTGCGTCCTCTGCCCCCTCTGTGTCCTCTGCGTCCTCTGCCCCCTCTGTGTCCTCTGCGTCCTCTGCCCCCTGTCCTCTGCGTCCTCTCCACCCTGTCCTCTGCGTCCTCTGCCCCCTGTCCTCTGCGTCCTCTCCCCCCTGTCCTCTGCGTCCTCTCCCCCCTGTCCTCTGCGTCCTCTGCCCCCTGTCCTCTGCGTCCTCTGCCCCCTCTGTGTCCTCTGCCCCCTCTGTTGCCGTCCTCTCTGTCCCGCCCTGTCCTCTACCTACCCTGTCCTCTGCCCCTGTCCTCTGCGTCCTCTGACCCCTCTGTGTCCTCTGCCCTCTTGTCCTCTGCCGTCCTCTGCCCCCCTCTGTGTCCTCTGCCCCCTCTGTGTCCTCTGCCCCCTGTCCTCTTGCCCCCTGTCCTCTGTGTCCTCTGCCCCCTGTCCTCTGTGTCCTCTGCCCCCTGTCCTCTGTGTCCTCTGCCCCTGTCCTCTGTGTCCTCTGCCCCCTGTCCTCTTGTCCTCTGCCCCCCTGTTTCCTCTTGGTCCTCTGCCCCTGTCCTCTGCGTCCTCTGCCCCATCTGTGTCCTCTGCCCCTCGTCCTCTGTTCCTCTGCCCCCTCTGTGTCCTCTGCCCCCCTCTGTGTCCTCTGCCCCCTGTCCTCTGCCCCCTGTCCTCTGTGATCCTCTGCCCCCTGTCCTCTGTCCTCTGCCCCCTGTCCCCTGTGTCCTCTGCCCCCTGTCCTCTGCCCCCTGTCCTCTGTGTCCTCTGCCCCCTGTCCTCTGTGTCCTCTGCCCCCTGTCCTCTGTGTCCTCTGCCTCCTCTGCCCCCTCTGTGTCCTCTGCCCCCTGTCCTCTGTGTCCTCTGCCCCCTGTCCTCTGTGTCCTCTGCCTCTCGTCTTTCCCCCTCTGTGTCCTCTGCCCCCTGTCCTCTGTGTCCTCTGCCCCCTGTCCTCTTGTCCTTCTGCCCCCTCTGCCCCCTTCTGCGTCCTCTGCCCCCTCTGCGTCCTCTGCCCCCTCTGCGTCCTCTGCCCCCTCTGTGTCCTCTGCCCTCTGTCCTCTGCCCCCTGTCCTCTGCCCCCTGTCATCTGCGTCCTCTGCCCCCTCTGCGTCCTCTGCCCCCTCTGCGTCCTCTGCCCCCTCTGTGTCCTCTGCCCCCTCTGTGTCCTTGCCCCCTCTGTGTCCTCTGCCCCCTCTGCTGTCCTCTGCCCCCTCTGTGTCCTCTGCCCCCTGTCCTCTGCCCCCTGTCCTCTGCCCCCTGTCCTCTGCTTCCTCTGCCCCCTGTCCTCTGCGTCCTCTGCCCCCTCTGTGTCCTCTGCCCCCTGTCCTCTGCGTCCTCTGCCCCCTCTGTGTCCTCTGCCCCCTGTCCTCTGCGTCCTCTGTCCCCTCTCGTGTCCTCTGCCCCCCCTGTCCTCTGCGTCCTCTGCCCCCCTCTGCGTCCTCTGCCCCCTCTGTGTCCTCTGCCCCCTGTCCTCTGCCCGTCCTCTGCCCCCTGTCATCTGCGTCCTCTGCCCCCTCTGCGTCCTCTGCCCCCTCTGTGTCCTCTGCCCCCTGTCCTCTGCCCCCTGTCCTCTGCCCCCTGTCCTCTGCCCCCTGTCCTCTGCCCCCTTTCCTCTGCGTCCTCTGCCCCCTCTGTGTCCTCTTCCCCCTGTCCTCTGCGTCCTCTGCCCCCTGTCCTCTGCGTCCTCTCCCCCCTGTCCTCTGCGTCCTCTGCCCCCTGTCCTCTGCGTCCTCTGCCCCCTGTCCTCTGCGTCCTCTGCCCCCTGTCCTCTGCGTCCTCTGCCCCCTGTCCTCTGCGTCCTCTGCCCCCTCTGTGTCCTCTGCCCCCTGTCCTCTGCCCCCTGTCCTCTGCCCCCTGTCCTCTGCCCCCTGTCCTCTACCCCCTCCTCTGCGTCCTCTGCCCCCCTCTGCCCCCTCTGCGTCCTCTGCCCCCTCTGCGTCCTCTGCCCCCTCTGCGTCCTCTGCCCCCTCTGCCCCCTCTGCGTCCTCTGCCCCCTCTGCGTCCTCTGCCCCCTCTGCGTCCTCTGCCCCCTCTGCGTCCTCTGCCCCCTCTGCGTCCTCTGCCCCCTCTGCGTCCTCTGCCCCCTGTCCTCTGCGTCCTCTGCCCCCTGTCCTCTGCGTCCTCTGCCCCCTGTCCTCTGCCCAGCCGCCTCTGCCCCCTGTCCTCTGCCCAGCCGCCTCTGCCCCCTGTCCTCTGCGCTGACCACTCTGCCCACGTCGCTGCGCTGACCAATCTCACCGCACTCACTGCTAACCACTGAGCCACCGCACTCACTGCTAACCACTGAGCCACCGCACTCACTGCTAACCACTGAGCCACCGCACTCACTGCTAACCACTGAGCCACCGTATACTCTGCTACCCACTGAGCCGCCTGTATACACACAATTCATTTCACCGCACTCCCGTAACTATTAGTAAATAAACTATATATGGATTCTAGACTACCCGATTCTTTAGAATCGGGCCGCCATCTAGTCTATTATATAATTGTCTAAGGGTTTTTTGCGTCTGTCGCCGAAATTGCGCGCCAGACACAGGCCGCTCATTGGTGCCCGCGTCCTTGCGCAGACTATGCAGATAGGTGCGAGAATTCAAAGTTCGATTCTCACGCCAAATTGCAGCCCTGCCAACGGTGGCCTGCCCGCGCTCCATACCTTGCTCCTCTGCCCTGCACACACTCCCCCCCACTCCTCCTGTCCTGCCCGCACTCCATACCTCCATACCCCGCACCAATGCCCTGCCCGCTCTCCCCCCACTCGTCCTGTCCTGCCCGCGCTCCATACCCCGCACCAATGCCCTGCCCGCTCTTCCCCCCCCGCTCCTCCTGTCCTGCCCGCTCTCCCGATCCTCGCGGCCCCCCTGCTCCTTAGTGATTTGATTTTGCAGTGCACTATACACTGTGAAATCAAATATAAAATAAAGGCAAATGTATTAAAAATAATAAAGTTTCTTATACTTACCTCTCCACCGAGTAACCGGTAACCGGGAGTAGTAGCAGGCTCTGTCCTGCTAGGAACTTGCATGATGTCAGAATGACATCGGCGTTCGGCATTGTGATTGGCCCACTCGTGGTCATGTGATATGCGCGTCACATATCACATGATCGCGAGCGGGCCAATCACAGTGCCGAACACCGATGCCATTCTGACATCATGCACCAGAGCCTGCTACTACTCCCGGCACCAAGCACTCCACCCTGCCCCCCCCGCCACCATCCTGCCCCGCTTGCTCCATTCTGCTCCCCCGCCGGCTCCATTCTGCCCCCCACCCCGCTGGCTCCATTGTGCCCCCCCACCGGCTCCATCCTGCCCCCCCGCCAGCTCCATCCTGCCCCCCAGCTTCATCCTGCCCCCCCGGCTCTATTTTGCCCCGCCACCTCCATCCTGCTCACCCCGACTCCATCCTGCCCTGATTACTCCATCCTGCCCCCCCTTGCTCCATCTTGTCCCCCCGCCGGCTCCATCCTGCCACCCCCGACTCCATCATGCCCCCCTGCCGGCTCCGTTCTGCCCCCCCGCTGGCTCCATCCTACGCCCCCAGCTCCATCCTGCCCTGATCGCTCCATCCTGCCCCCCGGCTCCATTCTGCCCCGCCGACTCCATCCTGCCCTGATCGCTCCATCCTGCCCCACCCCCCCAGCTCCATCCTGCCCCCCCCGGCTTCATCCTGCCCCCTGGCTCTATTTTGCCCCGCCACCTCCATCCTGCCCACCCTGGCTCCATCCTGCCCCCCCGGCTCCATCTTGTCCCCCCGCCGACTCCATCCTGCCCCCTGACTCCATCATGCCCCCCCGCCGGCTCCATTTTGCCCCCCTGCTGGCTCCATCCTGCCCCCCCAGCTCCATCCTGCCCTGATCGCTCCATCCTGCCCCACCCCCCGGCTCCATCCTGCGCCACCCGCCGGCTCCATCCTGCCCCCCGGCTCCATTCTGCCCTTTCGGCTCCATCCTGTCCCCCCCCCCTGGCTCCATCCTGCCCTAATCGCTCCATCCTCCCACCCCCCGGCTCCATCCTGCACCCCCCCCGGCTCCATCCTTCCCCCCGCCTCCATCCTGCCCCCCTGCCTCCATCCTGCCCCCCCGGCTCCATCCTGCCCCCCCAGCTCCATCCTGCTCCCCTGGCACCATCCTGCCCCCCACGTCTCCATGCTGCCCGCTCGCTCCATGCTGCCCTGCTCGCTCCATACTGCCCGGCTCGCTCCATGCCGCCCGGCTCCCTCCATCCTGCCCCCCCACCACCATCCTGCCCTCCCCTGTCACCATCCTGCCCCCCCACCCCGTCACCATCCTGCCCTGATCGCTCCATCCTGCCCCCCCCCCCCGGCTCCATCCTGTCCTTCCACCCTGCTCCATCCTGCCCACCCCCCCCGGCTAAATCCTGCTCCCCCAGTTCCATCCTGCCCCCCCCCGACTCCATTCTGGCCCCCCGGCCCTTCCGACTCCATTCTGCCCCGCCGGCTCCATCCTGCCCCCCGCCACCATCCTGCCCTCCCCGCCGGTCTCCATCCTGCCCTGCCACCCCCTGCTCCATCCTGCTCCCCCCCGCCTCCACACTGCTCCCCCGGGCTCCATCCTGCCCCCCCCAGCCTCCATCTCGCTTTCCCTGGTCTCCATCCTGCTCTGATCGCTCCATCCTGCCCCCCAGCTCCATCCTGCCCCCGCTGGTCTCCATCCTGCTCTGATCGCTCCATCCTGCCCTCCCCCAGCTCCAGCCTGCCCCATCCGCCTCCATTCTCCCCCCCGCCTCCATCCTGCCCCCCCGCCTCCATCATGCCCCCCTGCCTCCATCCTGCTCCTCCGCCTCCATCCTGCCCCCCCCCGGCTCCATCATGCCCACCCCCGGCTCCATCCTGCCCCCCCGGCTGCATCCTGCCCCCCCGGCACCATCCTGCCCTCCCCGACTCCATGCTGCCCCACTCACTCCATGCTGTCCCTCTCGCTCCATGCTGCCCGGCTCGCTCTATGCCGCCCGGCTCCCTCCATCCTGCCCCCCCGCCACCATCCTGCCCTCCCCTGTCACCATCCTGCCCCCCCCCCCGTCACCATCCTGCCCTGATCGCTCCAACTTGCCCCCCCGGCTCCATCCTGTTCTTCCCCCCTGCTCCATCCTGCCCACCCCCGGCTAAATCCTCCTGCCCCCTCCAGCTCCATCCTGCCCCCCCTGGCTCCATTCTGGCCTCCCGGCCCTGCCAACTCCATCCTGCCCCGCCGGCTCCATCTTGCCTCACCGACTACATCCCGCCCCCCCGCCACCGTCCTGCCCCCCGGCTCCATCCTGCCCCCCCACCCTGTCACCATCCTGCCCTGATCGCTCCATCCTGCCCCCCGGCTCCATCCTGTTCTTCCCCCCTGCTCCATCCTGCCCACCCCCCGGCTAAATCCTCCTGCCCCCTCCAGCTCCATCCTGCCCCCCCCCTGGCTCCATTTTGGCCCTGCCAACTCCATCCTGCCCCACGGCACCATCCTGCCCCCCCGACTCCATGCTGCCCCGCTCAGTCCATGCTGTCCCTCTCACTCCATGCTGCCCGGCTCGCTCCATGCCGCCCGGCTCCCTCCATCCTTCACCCCCGCCACCATCCTGCCCTCCCCTGTCACCATCCTGTTCTCCCATCCTGTCACCATCCTGCCCTGATCGCTCCATCCTGCCCCCCCGGCTCCATCCTGTCCTTCCCCCCTGCTCCATCCTGCCCACCCCCTGGCTAAATCCTGCCCCCCCCAGCTCAATCCTGCCCCCCCGGCTCCATTCTGGCCCCCTGGCCCTGCCATCTCCATCCTGCCCCGCCGGCTCCATCCTGCCCCCCGGCTCCTTCCTGCCCCCCCCCGCCAGTCTCCATCCTGCCCTGATCGCTACATCCTGCCCCTCCGGCTCCTTCATGCCAGCCCCAGCTCCATCCTGCCCCCCCAGCTCCATCCTGCCCCCCCGCCAGTCTCCATCCTGCCCTGATCGCTCCATCCTGCCCCTCCAGCTCCTTCATGCCAGCCCTGGCTCCATCCTGCCCCCCCAGCCTCCATCTCGCTCCCCCTCCCTAGCTCCATACTGCCCCCCTCTTGGCTCCATCCTGCCCCCCCCCGCTCCATCCTGTCCTTCCCCCCTGCTCCATCCTGCCCACTTCCCCGGCTAAATCCTGCTCCCCCAGCTCCATCCTGCCCCCCCCCGGCTCCATTCTGGCCCCCCGGCCCTTCCGACTCCATTCTGCCCCGCCGGCTCCATCCTGCCTCACTGACTCCATCCCGCCCCCCTGCCACCATCCTGCCCCCCGGCTCCATGCTGCCCCCCCCGCCGGTCTATATCCTGCCCTGATCGCTCCATCCTGCCCCTCCGGCTCCTTCATGCCACTCCCAGCTCCATCCTGCTACCCCCCGCATCCATACTGCTCCCCCGGCTCCATCCTGCCCCCCCAGCCTCCATCTCGCTTCCCCTGGTCTCCATCCTGCTCTGATCGCTCCATCCTGCCCCCCAGCTCCATCCTGCCTCCGCTGGTCTCCATCCTGCTCTGATCTCTCCATCCTGCCCTCCCCCAGCTCCAGCCTGCCCCATCCGCCTCCATTCTCCACCCCGCCTCCATCCTGCCCCCCGCCTCCATCATGCCCCCCTGCCTCCATCCTGCTCCTCCGCCTCCATCCTGCCCCCCCCAGGCTCCATCATGCCCACCCCCGGCTCCATCCTGCCCCCACCCGGCTCCATCCTGCCCCCCCGGCACCATCCTGCCCTCCCCGACTCCATGCTGCCCAGCTCACTCCATGCTGTCGCTCTCGCTCCATGCTGCCCGACTCGCTCCATGCCGCAGGGCTCCCTCCATCCTGCCCCCCCGCCACCATCCTGCCCTCCCCTGTCACCATCCTGCCCCCCCACCCCGTCACCATCCTGCCCTGATCGCTCCATCCTGCCCCCCCGGCTCCATCCTGTTCTTCCCCCCGTCTCCATCCTGCCCACCCCCCGGCTAAATCCTCCCGGCCCTGCCAATTCTATCCTGCCCCGCCGGCTCCATCTTGCCTCACCGACTCTATCCCGCCCCCCCACACCACCGTCCTGCCCCCCTGGCTCCATCCTGCCCCCCCCTGCCGGTCTCCATCCTGCCCTGATCGCTCCATCCTGACCCTCCGGCTCCTTCCTGCCACCCCAGCTCCCTCCTGCTCCCCCCAGGCCTCCATACTGCTCCCCCGTTTCCATCCTGCCCCCCAAGCCCCCATCTTGCTCCCCCCGCCTCCATCCTGGACCCCCCCGCCTTCATCCTGCCCCTACGCCTCCATTCTGCCCCCCCGGCACCATCCTGCCCCCCCGGCTCCATGCTTCCCTGCTCGCTCCATGCTGCCCCGCTCGCTCCATACTGCCCGCCTCGCTCCATGTTGCCCGGCTCCCTCCATCCTGCCCCCCCGCTACGATCCTGCCCTCCCCTGTCACTAACCTGTCCCCCCACCCCGTCACCATGTTGCCCTGATCGCTCCATCCTGCCCCCCCCCGGCTCCATCCTGTCCTTCCCCCCTGCTCCATCCTGCCCACCCCACCAGCTAAATCCTGCCCCCCCCTCTCCATCCTGCCCTCCCCCAGCTCCAGCCTGCCCCATCCGCCTCCATCCTGCCCCCCACCTCCATCCTGCCCCCCCGTCTCCATCATGCCCCCCTGCCTCGATCCTGCTCCTCCGCCTCCATCCTGACCCCCCGGCTCCATCCTGCCCACCCCCGACTCCATGCTGCCCCGCTCACTCCATGCTGTCCCTCTCGCTCCATGCTGCCCGGCTCGCTCCATGCCGCCCGACTCCCTCCATCCTGCCCCCCCGCCACCATCCTGCCCTCCCCTGTCACCATCCTGCCCCCCCCACCCCGTCACCATCCTGCCCTAATCGCTCCATCCTTCCCCCCCGGCTCCATCCTGTTCTTCCTCCCTGCTCCATCCTGCCCACCCCCCGGCTGAAAACTCCTGCCCCCTCCAGCTCCATCCTGTCCCCGCCCCTGGCTCCATTCTGGCCCTGCCGACTCCATCCTGCCCCGCCGGCTCCATCCTGCCTCACCGACTCCATCCCGCCCCCCGCCACCGTCCTGCCCCCTGGCTCCATCCTGCCCCCCTTGCCGGTCTCCATTCTGCCCTGATCGCTCCAACCTGCCCCTCCGGCTCCTTCCTGCCACCCACAGCTCCATCCTGCTCCCCCCAGGCCTCCATACTGCTCCCCCGACTCCATCCTGCCCCCCCAGCCTCCATCTTGCTCCCCCTGCCTCCATCCTGGACCCCCCGCCTCCAACCTGCCCCTCTGCCTCCATCCTGCCCCCCCGGCACCATCCTGCTTCCCCCCGACTCCATGCTGCCCTGCTCGATCTATGCTGCCCCGCTCGCTCCATGCTGCCCGGCTCACTCCATGCCGCCCGTCTCCCTCCATCCTGCCCCCCCACCCCGTCACCATCCTGCCCTGATCGCTCCATCCTGCCCCCCCCCCCCCGGCTCCATCCTGTCCTTCCCCCCTGCTCCATCCTGCCCACCCCTGGCTAAATCCTGCCCCCCCTGGCTCCATTCCGGCCCCCCGGCCCTGCCATCTCCATCCTGCCCCGCCGGCTCCATCCTGCCTCACCGACTCCATCCTGCCCCCCCGCCACCATCCTGCCCCCCCGGCTCCATCCTGCCCCCCTGCCAGTCTCCATCCTGCCCTGATCGCTACATCCTGCCCCTCCGGCCTTTTCATGCCAGCCCGAGCTCCATCCTGCCCCCCCGGCTCCATCCTGCCCCCCCCGCCAGTCTCCATCCTGCCCTGATTGCTCCATCCTGCTCCTCCAGCTCCTTCATGCCAGCCCCGGCTCCATTCTGCCCCCCCAGCTTCCATCTCGCTCCCCCTGCCTCCATCCTGGCCCCCCCCACCTCCATCCTCCTTCCCCCTCCCTTGCTCCATCCTGCCCTTCCCTTTGGCTCCATCCTGCCCCCCCTTGGCTCCATCCTGCCCCCCCGGCTCCATCCTGCCCTGCTCGCTCCATCCTGCCCCACCGGCTCCTTCCTACTGGCTCCATCCTGATCCCCCGCTGGCACCATCCTGCCCTGCTGGGTCCATCCTGCCCTCCTGCTACCATCCTGGCCCCCCGGCTCCATCCTGGTCCATCCGGCTCCATCCTCCCCTGCCGGGTCCATCCTGGCCCCGCCGGCTCAATCCTGCCCTGCCGGGTCCATCCTGCCCCCCGGCTCCATGCTCCCCCCGCCGGCTCCATCCTGCCCCCCCCCAGCTCTATCATGGCCCCCCGGCCCCACCGGCTCCATCCTGCCCCGCCAGGTCCATCCTGCCCCCCCGCCACCATCCTGCCCCCCCGGCTCCATCCTGCGCCCCCGCCGGTCTCCATCCTGCTCTGATTGCTCCCTCCTCCCCCAGCTCCATCCTGCCACCCCAGCTCCATCCTGCCCTTCCAGCTCCATCCTGCTCCCCCCGCCTCCATCCTCTCCCCCCAGCTCCATCCGACCATCCGGGTCCATCCTGCCCCCCTGGCTCCATCCTGCCCCCCCGGCTCCATCCTGGCACCCCTCGGCTCCAACCTGACCCCCCCGGCTCCATCCTGCCCCGCTCACTCTATCCTGACCCGCCGGCTCCATCCTGCCCCGCCAGGTCCATCCTGCCCCCCCACCACCATCCTGCCCCCCCAGCTCCATCCTGCTCCCCCGCCTTCATCCTGCTTCCCCACATCCATCCTGCCCCCCACCTCCATCCTGCCCCCTGCCTCCATCCTGCCCCCCTGCCTCCATCCGGCCCCCCCCCCCGACTCCATGCTTCCCCGCTCGCTCCATGCGGCCCGGCTCGCTCCATGCTGCCTGGCTCCCTCCATCCTGCCCCCCCGCCACCATCCTGCCCTCCCCTGTCACCATCCTCCCTCCCGCCACTATCTTGCCCTGATTGCTCCATCCTGCCCTTCCTCCAGCTCCATCCTGCCCCACCAGGTCCATCCTGCCCCCCTGCCACCATCCTGCCCCACAGCCTCCATCCTGCCCCCCACCTCCATCCTGCCCCCCTTCCTCCATCCTGCCCCTCTGCCTCCATCCTGCCCCCCCCGACTCCATCCTGCCCCCCCCTTGGCTCCATCCTGCCCCCCCCGGCTCCATCCTGCCCCCCCGCACCATCCTGCCCCCCCCCCGACTCCATGCTGCCCCGCTCGCTCCATGCTGTCCAGCACGCTAAATGCTGCCCGGCTCGCTCCATGCTGCTCGGCTCCCTCCATCCTGCCCCCCCGCTACCATCCTGCCCCTCCCTGTCACCATCCTGCCCCCCCACCCCGTCACCATCCTGCCCTGATCGCTCCATCCTGCCCCCCCGGCTCCATCCTGTCCTTCCCCTCTGCTCCATCCTGCCCACCCCCCGGCTAAATCCTGCCCCCCCAGCTCCATCCTGCCCCCCCGGCTCCATTCTGGCCCCCCTGCCCTGCCGACTCCATCCTGCCCCGCCGGCTCCATCCTGCCTCACCGTCTCCATCCTGCCCCCCCGCCACCATACTGCCCCCCGGCTCCATCCTGCCCCCCCCCCCCCCCCCCGCCGTTCTCCATCCTGCCCTTATCGCTCCATCCTGCCCCTCCGGCTCCTTCCTGCCACCCCCAGCTCCATCCTGCTCCCCCCCGCCTCCATACTGCTCCCCAGGCTCCACCCTGCCCTCCCAGCCTCCATCTAGCTCCCCCTGCCTCCATCCTGGCTCCCCCACCTCCATTCTCCTTCCCCCTCCCGGGCTCCATCCTGCCCCCCCCTTGGCTCCATCCTGGCCCCCCCCTTGGCTCCATCCTGCCCCCCCCCTTGGCTCCATCCTGCCCCCCCCTTGGTTCCATCCTGCCCCCCCGGCTCCATCCTGCCCTGCTCGCTCCATCCTGCCCCACCGTCTCCTTCCTGCCGGCTCCATCATGATCCCCCGCTGGGGCCATCCTGCCCCTCCCACTGGCTCCATATTGCCCCCCCATCTCCATCCTGCCCCCCTCGGCTCCATCCTGGCCACCCCCCAGCTTCATCCTGCCCCCCCGGCTACATCCTGGTCCCGCCGGCTCCATCCTGCCCTGCCGGGTCCATCCTGCCCCTCTGCCACCATCCTGCCCCCTCCGGCTCCATCCTCCCCCTGGCTCCATTACCCCCTCCCCGCTGGTCTCCATCCTGCTCTGATCGCTCCATCTTGCTCCCCAGCTCCAGCCTGCCCGTTCCAGCTGCATCCTGCTCCCCCTCCGCATCCATCCTCTTCCCCGTGGCTCCATCCTGCCCCCTCAGGTCCATCCTGCCCCCCTGGCTCCATCCTGCTTTCCCCCCGGCTCCATCCTGGCCCCGACGGATCAATAATGCCCTGCCGTGTCCATCCTGCCCCCGCCACCATCCTGCCCCCCCCCCCCCCCGGCTCCATCCTCCCACCCCTGCCGGTCTCCATCATTCTCTGATCGCTCCATTCTGACCCGCCAACTCCATCCTGCCCCCCCCAGCTCCATCCTGGCCCCCGGCCCCACCGGCTCCATCCTGCCCCACCAGGTCCATCCTGCCCCCCCGCCACCATCCTGCCCCCCCGGCTCCATCCTGCGCCCCCGCCGGTCTCCAACCTGCTCTGATCACTCCCCCCCCCCCCAGCTCCATCCTGCCCCCACAGCTCCATCCTGCCCCCTCCAGCTCCATCCTGCTCCCCCCACCTCCATCCTCTCCCCCCCGGCTCCATCCTGCCCCCTCGGGTCCATCCTGCCCCCCTGGCTCCATCCTGCCCCCCCGGCTCCATGCTGCCACCTTCCGGCTCCATCCTGACCCCCCCGGCTCCATCCTGCCCCGCTCACTCCATCCTGACCTTCCGGCTCCATCCTGCTCCCCCCCAGCACCATCCTGGCCCCCCGGCCCCACCGGCTCCATCCTGCCCCGCCAGGTCCATCCTGCCCCCACGCCACCATCCTGCCCCCCCGGGCTCCATCCTGCGCCCCCGCCGGTCTCCATCCTGCTCTGATCGCTCCCTCCCCCCCCCAACTCCAGCCTGCCCCCCCAGCTCCATCCTGTTCCCCCGCCTCTGTCCTGCCCCCCCGACATCATCCTGCTCCCCCCTCGACTCCATGCTTCCCCGCTCGCTCCATGCTGTTCCACTCGCCCAATGCGGCCCGGCTCGCTCCATGCTGCCCGGCTCGCTCCATGCCACCTGGCTCCCTCCATCCTGCCCCCCCACCACCATCCTGCCCTCCCCTGTCACCATCCTCCTCCCCCCCCGCCACCATCTTGCCCTGATTGCTCCATCCTGCCCTTCCCCCCGGCTCCATCCTGCCCCACCAGGTCCATCCTGCCCCCCTGCCACCATCCTGCCCCCCCGGCTCCATCCTGCCCCCGCTGGTCTTCATCCTGCTCTGATCGCTCCATCCTGCTCCCCCCCAGCTCCAGCCTGCCCCACCTGCCTCCATCCTGCCCCCCAGCCTCCATCCTGCCCCCTGCCTCCATCCTGCCCCCCTGCCTCCATCCGGCCCCCCCCCGACTCCATGCTTCCCCGCTCGCTCCATGCGGCCCGGCTCGCTCCATGCTGCCTGGCTCCCTCCATCCTGCCCCCCCGCCACCATCCTGCTCTCCCCTGTCACCATCCTCCCCCCGCCACTATCTTGCCCTGATTGCTCCATCCTGCCCTTCCTCCGGCTCATCCTGCCCCACCAGGTCCATCCTGCCCCCCTGCCACCATCCTGCCCCACAGCCTCCATCCTGCCCCCCACCTCCATCCTGCCCCCCTTCCTCCATCCTGCCCCTCTGCCTCCATCCTGCCCCCCCCGACTCCATCCTGCCCCCCCCTTGGCTCCATCCTGCCCCCCCCGGCTCCATCCTGCCCCCCCGGCACCATCCTGCCCCCCCCGACTCCATGCTGCCCCGCTCGCTCCATGCTGTCCAGCACGCTAAATGCTGCCCGGCTCGCTCCATGCTGCCCGGCTCCCTCCATCCTGCCCCCCCGCTACCATCCTGCCCTCCCCTGTCACCATCCTGCCCCCCACCCCGTCACCATCCTGCCCTGATCGCTCCATCCTGCCCCCCCGGCTCCATCCTGTCCTTCCCCTCTGCTCCATCCTGCCCACCCCCCGGCTAAATCCTGCCCCCCCAGCTCCATCCTGCCCCCCCGGCTCCATTCTGGCCCCCCAGCCCTGCCGACTCCATCCTGCCCCGCCGGCTCCATCCTGCCTCACCGTCTCCATCCTGCCCCCCCGCCACCATACTGCCCCCCGGCTCCATCCTGCCCCCCCCCCGCCGTTCTCCATCCTGCCCTTATCGCTCCATCCTGCCCCTCCGGCTCCTTCCTGCCACCCCCAGCTCCATCCTGCTCCCCCCGCCTCCATACTGCTCCCCAGGCTCCACCCTGCCCTCCCAGCCTCCATCTAGCTCCCCCTGCCTCCATCCTGGCTCCCCCACCTCCATTCTCCTTCCCCCTCCCGGGCTCCATCCTGCCCCCCCCTTGGCTCCATCCTGGCCCCCCCCTTGGCTCCATCCTGCCCCCCCCCTTGGCTCCATCCTGCCCCCCCTTGGTTCCATCCTGCCCCCCCGGCTCCATCCTGCCCTGCTCGCTCCATCCTGCCCCACCGTCTCCTTCCTGCCGGCTCCATCATGATCCCCCGCTGGGGCCATCCTGCCCCTCCCACTGGCTCCATATTGCCCCCCCATCTCCATCCTGCCCCCCTCGGCTCCATCCTGGCCACCCCCCAGCTTCATCCTGCCCCCCCGGCTACATCCTGGTCCCGCCGGCTCCATCCTGCCCTGCCGGGTCCATCCTGCCCCTCTGCCACCATCCTGCCCCCTCCGGCTCCATCCTCCCCCTGGCTCCATTACCCCCCCCCCGCTGGTCTCCATCCTGCTCTGATCGCTCCATCTTGCTCCCCAGCTCCAGCCTGCCCGTTCCAGCTGCATCCTGCTCCCCCTCCGCATCCATCCTCTTCCCCGTGGCTCCATCCTGCCCCCTCAGGTCCATCCTGCCCCCCTGGCTCCATCCTGCTTTCCCCCCGGCTCCATCCTGGCCCCGACGGATCAATCATGCCCTGCCGTGTCCATCCTGCCCCCCGCCACCATCCTGCCCCCCCCCCCGGCTCCATCCTCCCACCCCTGCCGGTCTCCATCATTCTCTGATCGCTCCATTCTGACCCGCCAACTCCATCCTGCCCCCCCCCAGCTCCATCCTGGCCCCCGGCCCCACCGGCTCCATCCTGCCCCACCAGGTCCATCCTGCCCCCCCCGCCACCATCCTGCCCCCCCGGCTCCATCCTGCGCCCCCGCCGGTCTCCAACCTGCTCTGATCACTCCCCCCCCCCAGCTCCATCCTGCCCCCACAGCTCCATCCTGCCCCCTCCAGCTCCATCCTGCTTCCCCCACCTCCATCCTCTCCCCCCCGGCTCCATCCTGCCCCCTCGGGTCCATCCTGCCCCCCTGGCTCCATCCTGCCCCCCCGGCTCCATGCTGCCACCCTCCGGCTCCATCCTGACCCCCCCGGCTCCATCCTGCCCCGCTCACTCCATCCTGACCTTCCGGCTCCATCCTGCTCCCCCCCAGCACCATCCTGGCCCCCCGGCCCCACTGGCTCCATCCTGCCCCGCCAGGTCCATCCTGCCCCCACGCCACCATCCTGCCCCCCCGGGCTCCATCCTGCGCCCCCGCCGGTCTCCATCCTGCTCTGATCGCTCCCTCCCCCCCCCAACTCCAGCCTGCCCCCCCAGCTCCATCCTGTTCCCCCGCCTCTGTCCTGCCCCCCCCGACATCATCCTGCTCCCCCCCCGACTCCATGCTTCCCCGCTCGCTCCATGCTGTTCCACTCGCCCAATGCGGCCCGGCTCGCTCCATGCTGCCCGGCTCGCTCCATGCCACCTGGCTCCCTCCATCCTGCCCCCCCACCACCATTCTGCCCTCCCCTGTCACCATCCTCCTCCCCCCCGCCACCATCTTGCCCTGATTGCTCCATCCTGCCCTTCCCCCCGGCTCCATCCTGCCCCACCAGGTCCATCCTGCCCCCCTGCCACCATCCTGCCCCCCCGGCTCCATCCTGCCCCCGCTGGTCTTCATCCTGCTCTGATCGCTCCATCCTGCTCCCCCCCAGCTCCAGCCTGCCCCACCTGCCTCCATCCTGCCCCCCAGCCTCCATCCTGCCCCCCGCCTCCATCCTGCCCCCCTGCCTCCATCCTGCCCCTCCGCCTCCATCCTGCCCTCCCCGGCTCCATCCTGCCCCCCTTGGCTCCATCATGCCCCCCCAGCTCCATCCTGCCCCTCCGCCACCATCCTGCCCCCCCCCCCCCGACTCCATGCTGCCCCGCTCGCTCCATGCTGTCCAGCTCGCTCCATGCTGCCCGGCTCACTCCATGCTGCCCGGCTCCCTCCATCCTGCCCCACTGGCTGCATCCTGTTCTTTCCCCCTGCTTCATCCTGCCCACCCCCCGGCTAAATCGTCCTGCCCCCCCCCAGCTCCATCCTGCCCCCCCCCCCGGCTCCATTCTGGCCCCCCGGCCCTGCCGACTCCATCCTGCCCCGCCGGCTCCATCCTGCCTCACCGACTCCATCCTGCCTCCCCACCACGATCCTGCACCCCGGCTACATCCTGCCCCCCCCGCCAGTCTCCATCCTGCCCTGATCGCTCCATCCTGCCCCTCCGACTCCTTCATGCCACCCCCAGCTCCATCCTGCTCCCCCCACCTCCATACTGCTTTCCCGGCTCCATCCTGCCCCCCCAGTCTCCATCTCGCTCCCCGTGCCTCCACCCTGGCCCCCCCCCGCCTTCATCCTCCTTCTCCCTCCATAGCTCCATCCTGCCCCCCCCTTGGTTCCATCCTGCCCCCCCCCTTGGTTCCATCCTGCCCCCCCCGGCTCCATCCTGCCGGCTCCATCCTGATCCCCCGCTGGCGCCATCCTGCCCCCGCGCTGGCTCCATCTTGTTCCTCCCTACTCCATCCTGCCCCCCTCAGCTCCATCCTGGCCACCCCCCAGCTTCATCCTGCCCCCCAGCTCCATCCTGGTTCCGCCGGCTCCATCCTGCCCTGCCGGGTCCATCCTGCCCCCCTGCTACCATCCTGCTACCTCCGGCTCCATCCTCCCCCTGGCTCCATTACCCCCCCCGCTGGTCTCCAGCCTGCTCTGATCGCTCCATCCTGCCCCCAAGCTCCAGCCTGCCCGCTCCAGCTGCATCCTGCTCCCCCTCCACCTCCATCCTCTTCCCCCGTCTCCATCCTGCCCCCTTAGGTCCATCCTGCCCCCCCGGCTCCATCCTGCCCCCTCCGGCTCCATCCTGGCCCCGCCGGCTCAATCCTGCCCTGCTGGTTCCATCCGGCCCCCCGCCACCATCCTGCCCCCCGGCTCCATCCTCCCCCCCCCCCCCCCCGCCGTCTCCATCCTGCTCTGATCGCTCCATCCTGACCCGCCGGCTCCATCCTGCCCCCCCAGCTCCATCCTGGCCCCCCGCCACCACCGGCTCCATCCTGCCCTGCCATGTCCATCTGTGGCACCCCATGGGTTAATGTGCCACAATAACAGCACATGGGTTCTCTCCCCACTACACACTGACAAACACTAGCACCTCGGGGCCAAGAGGGGGAGCACAACCTGCTTCCTTATATACTCTTGCCCATGAGGGAGAGCTCAGTTCAGCTCGGAGCAGGGCTGTGAAGAGCACACAGAGAGGAGAGTTAGCTCAGTGCAGACCTAGTGAGGGTCAGAGGAACAGGAGAACGACAGACTGAGGAACACGTCTGGGAGCTGGAGTGATACCTTCACTTGCCCCAGAAGAACGCACAGAAACGGACACCGGATCCGGTACTGTGTCTGGCACCCACAGCACAGTGAATCCCGGAACAGTGGGATCTCTAGATGCCCCTAGTACCAGAGCGAAGCAACACGGAGGGGTCAGCACAGCACAGAGGACTCAAGTTGCCTAGCCAAGTGGTACCAGCAGAATACAGAGAGAGAGACGTGAGGAATCCCAGCAGCTCAGCTAATAGCAGCAGCCAGGACACACACACAGTGCAGCATAAGGACGCTGACGACCCCAGACAGGGTGGGAAGAGAGCTCAGCCCCATTACAGACTCCGTGGACTATAATCTGCAATAACATCAGCAGTAAAGCTTTGGAAAACAGCAAAACTGTGAGTCTGTGTATTGATTGCGACCTTTGCTCCAGATTCAGCACAGAGAGCTCCCCCCTGCTACAAGCCTGTCAGCTCTGCCGCCTCAGGAGAGAAGGAGAAGAGCACTAGTGTCTACCAAACGTGAGTGTGTGTCCTTTAACCCCGTCTCCACCATCTATAACCCCAATAGACTTTAACCCTTACTGCCCCGGGGGATACAGTTCTTCCCACTGGAACTACACCATCTCCGCTGCCATCACATCACCCCCGGAGGTTCTGCGGCAGCGGCAGCCCCATCACTGGCCGCACCAAGTGGGTGGCGTCACCCGTGACAAATCCCCTTGTATATATTTCCCCATCTTATTGTGCGGGCCCAGGGACGCGGTTCGGACCAAGCCACCCGTGACTTCCCCGGCACCAACCGGTCCGACACCGAGTACCCCCGTCCCGTGGGGGCTCCACAACCTGGCGTCACGAACAGGATCTACCCGGTCCAAAAGAATTGGACCCTGTGCGCCATCTGAACTGTATATTTGAGAATCCACCATTTTGGAGCGCGCGGCGCGCGGGAAAAGAAAGGGGGCGGTACCCTGCATTGGCGCGAACCCAGCCTCCTCCCTTGGTGCTGAAGACATCCGGCGGGTAAGAAGATCCCTGTTGCACCCCGGAACCTCCCATAGACATCCGGACGGAAGCGGGAGACGGAGGGCGCATATTAACTAAGGGGGCCCAAGATGTCGCAGCCCGGTGCACAAGACGGCAACGGAGCAGCCGGTGGAGCTGCAGCGCCGGACCCAGTGATAGTACCCGGCGGTGCAGCGGCGCAAGGAACAGCATCCATAATGCCATTCCTGATGCCGTATACTGCAGGGGCAATGTGGCTGCCCCAATACTCCGGTGAGCCTAATACTTTAACTGACTTTATGCAAAAGATTAAAGAATATTATGTGATGTATCCCCTTACTGAAGCCCAGCGTGTAGGAATAATAATGGGACAGTTA
Organism: Allobates femoralis; assembly: GCA_033576535.1. NCBI lineage: Eukaryota > Metazoa > Chordata > Amphibia > Anura > Aromobatidae > Allobates > Allobates femoralis. Next base: position 19,991 of record JARQOC010000083.1, read on the forward strand.
ACGGGCAATGCACGGCGTGAGGTTGCGTCCTGGCTAGACACAGATAAGGACACTGTAGAACATCTAGCAGCCAGACTGAAAGCAACTTTTGAATCTGCTGTTGATACCCGGGCTAAGATGAGGTTCTTTGCATGCCACCAGAAACCTAAACAGAGTGCCAGAGACTTTGCCTTGAACCTGCAGGAAGCAGTCAAAGCCCTTAAGCTGGCAGAAATTGCTTTAGCCCCGGGGGCTGATAAAATGCTATTTGACCAATTCATAGAGGGCCTCCATTCCCCTTCCCATCGAGGACAGTTAAGCATGATACTGCTGCAGAACCCTGACATGACATTTACTGAGTTGAAAGATAGAGCTATCCGTTTGCAGCAGCTGGAAGAGCCACGAGAATTAACACCTGTGCCCGACACTGCAGCAGCACCTCAGCAGCCGGCAGTGCCAGCGACATCTGCCATGTCAGCGACTGCTGCGGAGGCTGGTGAATATATCTCAAATGCAGCCCTCAACCAAAAACTAGATGCCCTGACAGACACTGTGATTTCCATGGCCAAGGTCATCAAGGAGCTGCGAGACTCAAAACCTGCACCCAAGATCGAGTTGGCGACCAGCAGAGAGGATGTTCCGTGGATGAGGCCCAGAAGATACCCAGCAGCAAGAGGACGACCCAGCTACCAACCAGATGGACAGCCCATTTGCCGCCGTTGCCAGAAATCAGGCCATCTTGCTCGTGAGTGTCCTTTAAACGACGATTCCCTGGGCAGGCGGGCCGCTCCCCAGGAATGAACGCTCAAGGCCCCTCCGCCTGGTATGACAAATTCGTGGGAGGAAAGCCGGTGATCCCTATTGTGTTGGATGGCATCCCCTTTAGTGCCTTGCTGGATACCGGATCCCAAATAACATCCATCCCACATGTTCTATATAAAAGGTACTGGGCTGATTCAGACATTACTAATGCGCCAAATGGCTTTAATTTTGATGTATTTGCTAGTAATGGACAGGTAATACCGAAAGTTGGATTTAGAGAGATGAATATTCAGGTTGGGAAGGTAGAATTGCAGAACCAGGGTATTATAAATCATAGATGTTAACCGGCGAGACCGTGAACCCGTGATGCTGGTAGGAATGAATGTAATTGAGAAATGTTTTTCCGAAGTGTTAAGTGTTTTGCAGCAAATCGCCGAGACTGCCGGAACTGGACAACAGAGGCTTCTGCACAAAGAGATCAAAGCCCTGATGTTGAAGCAACAGGTAGAAATCTCCGGAGGTGAGATCGGCAGTGTACGAGTAAGTGATTCAATACCCATTGTAACTCCTCCCAAAACTGAAATGATGGTATGGTGTAGAGCCACAATAGGCATTAAAGGGCAAGACTATCAGGCCCTCGTAGAACCCGTGTACTCAGACAGTGGACCGACCATACTCACTGCTAGAGGAGTAGTTGACGTACACAGTAGGGATGAGCGAGTCCTAAATTACTCGGAATCGCTAGACCCGCACGAGTCCGAGCCCAGGACTCGCTACTCGTTGCGAGTCTAGCGAGTCCAATGTTAATGAATAGGGAACCGAGTAATAACGAATAATGCTATTTCCAAATCGCTGATGTGTCTCTGAAAGTGTGCGAGTCCAAACTCGCAGGTTTTTCTCTTATTTGGAGCCGATGATGGGAGGGGGAAGCGATTCTCGGGCACACACCATGCTGTAAAAGCAAACATTTTATAATTTCTGGTGGCTTTCTGGGGGCTTGTAAAACAAGTAGCAGGTACTATTTCGTGAAAGGTACACACTAGAGGCTTAGGGCCCTTTCACATCTGCGTTTTTCGTAATTCGCGGCAGATGCGGTGAAAAAACCGCATCTGCCGCGTTTACCGCATAACCGTTCCACTTGCGGCGCGGTTGCGGTTTTTTCTATGCAAAGTATAGGCATACTTGCGGCAGGTGCGGCAAGTGCGGTTTTGCACTTGCGGCAGGTGCGGCCGCGAAAAAAACCGCAGTAAGCCGCGGTTTTTTTCGCGGCCGCACCTGCCGCAAGTGCAAAACCGCACTTGCCGCACCTGCCGCAAGTATGCCTATACTTTGCATAGAAAAAACCGCAACCGCGCCGCAAGTGGAACGGTTATGCGGTAAACGCGGCAGATGCGGTTTTTTCACCGCATCTGCCGCGAATTACGAAAAACGCAGATGTGAAAGCACCCTGCGATATTTTAAGACAGATGGATGGTACCGTGCGAGCTGCAGGCAGGACACCGTACAGCAACGCACTGGCACAGGAAATTTTTTGTGGAAAAATGGCACCAAAATTATTTGGTAGACTAGTGCCAAAAATAAGAAAAAGCTTAGGATTACAGCTCTGCGGAAAGCTGGGTGAACTAAGCTCTGAGGATGGTGCTGGATTCACTGTAAGGCTGCTCCTATCTCCCTTCCTTACAGTCCTGTACAGCAATCCTCCGTCCTGGTAGTTCTGAAAAGAACTTTTGGGTTATGTGTGACTCCTACACTGCCTAACTGTCCCTAGATCTGCTCCAAGTCTCCCTGCACTAGGTCAGCTCTTCTCAGGAATGTGCCCAAAATGGCGGGGGCAAGCCTTATATACTGCCTTGCCTGTCATAGATGACATAGGCATCACGATGGACAGCAGCCAATCATAGTCCTGACACAACCAAAGCTGCTATGGCATTACTGACTATGATTGGCTAAGATGCTTGTCCTTCTTCACAAGTTTTCTGACCTAACACGCAATGCTGACTAGTAACATAAAAGATTCTGGATTCGCGAGTCCCGAATAGAGAATACAGGACTCGGAATCGCAGACTCGCTAGGATTCGGACTCGTAGACTCGCTCAGACTCGCTGCTGTTTGGGGAGATTCAAGCTATATAGCGATGTGATAGAGCGAGTCTAGCGAGTCTAGCGAGTGAGATAAAGTAAACTCTGACAAAACTAAGATTGCCATTGACTTGCATTGGACTCGTTACTGAGCGAGTATTCGCTAAAAGACTCGCCGATTACCGAGTCCAGCGAGTCCCTTAAGAATCGCCGAGTAACGAGTCCTAGCGAGTAGACTCGCTCATCCCTAGTACACAGGGGAAGAGTGCCATTACACCTATTAAACTGCGGAGATGATGAGATCACATTAGCAAAGTATGCTACCATGGCTAAGTTATACACGGTTGATAACAACAACATCACAGCCGTCGAGCCCTTGAACCCGTCAAGTCAGGCGGATGACAATGGCTCAGGAGAGAAGCTGGAGGATTGGTGCCAAAAGTTGCATGTGGGTACCAGTTCTACACCTCCCCGTCACAAGCATGGAGTATACTGGGTAGTGAAGGAATACGAACAGATATTCAGTAAACATCCGTTAGACTTTGGGCAGATCAATGGGGTAGAGAACACTATACCCACAGGTAACCATCAACCTATAAAAGAGAGGTATAGACCATTACCACCAGCTCACTACCAAACCACCAAAGACATGCTCAGAGAAATGAAATCTGCAGAGGTAAAACGAGACAGTTTTAGCCCCTGGGCAGCACCTCTAGTGTTAGTTAGAAAGAAGGATGGGACCATGAGAATGTGCGCAGATTACCGGCAGATTAATCGCATCACACATAAGGACGCATACCCATTACCTAGGATTGAGGAGTCATTAGCTGCATTAAAATCTGCTAACTACTTTTCCACCCTTGATCTGACTAGTGGGTACTGGCAGGTTCCTGTGGCCGAGGCCGACAAGGAGAAGACAGCGTTTACTACGCCGATGGGCCTCTGTGAGTTTAATTGTATGCCGTTCGGACTCTGCAACGCACCCGGGACCTTCCAACGTCTGATGGAGAGCTGCCTCGGGCACAAGAACTTTGAAACTGTCCTCCTGTACCTGGATGACGTCATAGTCTACTCGAAGACGTACGAGCAACATCTACAAGACCTGGCAGAAGTGTTCGAAGCTTTATTGAAATATGGCATGAAAATCAAGCCATCCAAGTGTCACCTTCTCAAACCAAAAGTACAGTACCTGGGACATGTCGTGAGTTTAGAGGGAGTAGCACCAGATCCTGATAAAGTCACAGTGATAAGGGATTGGCCAAGACCTACAAAGGTGAAAGAAGTGAGGCAATTCCTGGGCCTGGTAGGCTATTATAGAAGATTTATCAGAGGATTCACGAAGCTAGCAGCTCCTCTGCAAGACATTCTGGTAGGACGATCAAAGAAGACTTCAAACTGTAATCTCCTGACAGGGTGGGATGAGGAAAGAGAAGATTCCTTCAATAAGCTGAAAAGTGCACTGACGGGAGAAGAGATCCTGGCATACCCTGATTACCATCAACCGATCATTCTTTACACGGATGCCAGCAATGTGGGACTGGGAGCAGTATTGTCACAGATGCAAGGAGGCAAAGAAAGAGTTATTGCCTTTGCAAGCCGGAAGCTCCGGCCTACAGAAAGAAATCCCGAGAATTACAGCTCCTTCAAGTTGGAACTACTAGCAGTAGTTTGGGCTGTAACGTTACGCTTTAAACATTATCTGGCGGGTGCAGAATTCACCATCTACACGGATAACAACCCGTTGACTCACCTGGACACAGCAAAATTAGGAGCTCTGGAGCAGCGATGGATAGCCCGGCTATCTAACGATAACTTTGTCATCAAGTATCGGGCAGGCAGCAAGAATGGGAACGCAGATGCCTTATCCCGAATGCCGCACCTGAAAGACGTGGAAGAGGAACCGGAAGAGTTGGAAGAGATTGAACTACCGGCCTTTCATCGTTCAAAGGTACAAGATTATCAGCCCGGCGCCTACCAAAGAAAGCAGGAAGTAAATCTTAACCCGTTAAGACACTACGAATGGGCCGAAACCCAAGATAACGATCCGGCCGTGAAGCTAGTGAAAGACCTGATTACGCAACAAAGCGCACACCCTGATCAGAATGCCCCAGCTGAAGCTATACAGCTATGGAAGGATAGAGGCAAGTTGTTCCTGCATCAAGGGAAGCTCTGTAGAACGCATACCAATCCTAAAACGCATGAACTGGTCTGGCAGATTATTGTGCCCAACCGAGCCACTCAAATGGTCTTAGAAGCTTATCATGACAACACAGGTCATTTCGGATGGAAGAAGTTAGAAGCAATCCTGAGAGACAGATTCTATTGGGTTGGCATGAGAAGATCCATTGAACTATGGTTCAGAAGATGTGCCGCATGCAACCTCAGAAGGAAAGATCCACAGAAAGCTCCGCTTCAACCAATAGTAACCAAGCAGCCCCTTGAACTAGTCGCATTAGATCACGTCAAGTTGTCACCAAGCCGGTCAGGCTATGTCTATGCCTTAACCATCGTGGACCATTACTCACGCTTCTTAGTGGTGGTACCCGTCAAAGACTTGACAGCGAAGACTGCAGCAAAAGCATTCCAGACGCATTTCTGTAGACCACATGGTTACCCAGAACAAGTCCTTGCAGACCAAGGTCCAGCTTTTGAATCAGAACTATTCAAGGAATTCTGCAATATGTACGGTTGTAAGAAGATCCACACAACAACGTACCATCCCCAAACAAATGGTTTATGCGAGAAGATGAATCATATCGTAATTGAACTTTTAAAGACTTTACCAGAGTCAGAAAGAAACCAGTGGCCAGATAAATTACCTGATTTGGTAGACTTATACAACCATGTACCTGTGAGTTCTACAAACTGCACTCCAGCATACCTTATGCGCGCAAGACCCGGTAAATTACCAATTGATCTAGACATGGGAATTGAAAAACCAGATACAGAAGTAGAAGAAACGGATTGGGATACCAAACGTCAGAAACGGTATCAACAAGTGCAAGAATGTGTAGAGAGGAACCTACAACAAGCAAGAGCAAGACAAAAAAAGACCTTTAACAAGCATGCTCAAGCAATGCCATTACAAGAAGGTGATCAAGTTCTCAAGAGAAAGAGACGTACAAACAAACTGGATAATCAGTGGGAAACCGTCCCATACACAGTCTTACCATCTAACCTAGACAATGTTAAAACCTGTTTGATAAGCAAAGATGAAGGAAGAACTTCAGCAGTCGTATCTCGTGATCAGCTAAAATTGTGTCCTGAAACCCTGAAGACACCTGAAGTCATAGAATCCGTACAGGTCCAACCTATCCAAGAAAAAGAAGAAGTATTCCACACGGTACTAGGAGATTTTCCTAAAACCTGGCCAAATTACCATGGAGCAGTTGTCGTACCAATGATTGCATTCCCTTCAATGGTGGACCCAAAACCAGAACCTGTGTTACCAGAACTTGTGTTACCAGAACCTGTATTACCTGAAGAAGGCCCAACACTTGAAGAACTGGAAGTAGAATCCGAAAAGGAAGAACAAATTCCTGGTCCCAGCGAGCTTGCCAGTCCTGCAGTCAGACCTCCATCTAACATAACACCAAGCACCCCAAATAGGTACACATCTACCCACACTTTCAGACTAACTCCACCAACATTGCGCAGATCAGAGCGTAGTACGCAAGGTCAGTTACCAGCTAGGTACAAAGAGTAAAATGCAGAATTAAATATGTAATGTAAATATGTTTGTTTAAATGTAAAGTAAACGTAAATCGAGCCAGTAGACTGTGTCCAAGAGGGTGGAGGAACTGGATTGACCCCCATGTACATTAAGTTAGGGAAAGAAAGTGCCTTGGGGTGGTGTAGCGAATTCAGGCCTCCTAAGCAGAAACGCCCGTGGACAAATGTATATAGTTACTGCAACGTTAAAAAAAAAAAAAAAAGCCCAGTACCTACAGAGACTACCCTGTATGAACTTTGAACTTTTCTCATTCACTTATGGACCATATATACCACGGATTGGTTGTGGTAAGAACTCTCTTGTATATATTCATCAGCCCGGAGGCAATAGACAAAACCCCCGGAAAGACTGCTTTTTTACTTTTTGGACTCTTTTTCACATTTTAGTGATTTTTGTACTTTTTCATTTTAAGTTTATGTCAATATTAATTGTGTTTAATTGTTGTTTACTTGTTTTTCCACAGTCCCGGAGTACTGTATTTAACTAAGGGGGAATGTGGCACCCCATGGGTTAATGTGCCACAATAACATCACATGGGTTCTCTCCCCACTACACACTGACAAACACTAGCACCTCTGGGCCAAGAGGGGGAGCACAACCTGCTTCCTTATATACTCTTGCCCATGAGGGAGAGCTCAGTTCAGCTCGGAGCAGGGCTGTGAAGAGCACACAGAGAGCAGAGTTAGCTCAGTGCAGACTTAGTAAGGGTCAGAGGAACAGGAGAACGACAGACTGAGGAACACGTCTGGGAGCTGGAGTGATACCTTCACTTGCCTCAGAAGAACGCACAGAAACAGACACCGGATCCGGTACTGTGTCTGGCACCCACAGCACAGTGAATCCCGGAACAGTGGGATCTCTAGATGCCCCTAGTACCAGAGCGAAGCAACACGGAGGGGTCAGCACAGCACAGAGGACTCAAGTTGCCTAGCCAAGTGGTACCAGCAGAATACAGAGAGAGAGACGTGAGGAATCCCAGCAGCTCAGCTAATAGCAGCAGCCAGGACACACACACAGTGCAGCATAAGGACGCTGACGACCCCGGACAGGGTGGGAAGAGAGCTCAGCCCCATTACAGACTCCGTGGACTATAATCTGCAATAACATCAGCAGTAAAGCTTTGGAAAACAGCAAAACTGTGAGTCTGTGTATTGATTGCGACCTTTGCTCCAGATTCAGCACAGAGAGCTCCCCCCTGCTACAAGCCTGTCAGCTCTGCCGCCTCAGGAGAGAAGGAGAAGAGCACTAGTGTCTACCAAACATGAGTGTGTGTCCTTTAACCCCGTCTCCACCATCTATAACCCCAATAGACTTTAAGCCTTACTGCCCCGGGGGATACAGTTCTTCCCACTGGAACTACACCATCTCCGCTGCCATCACATCACCCTCGGAGGTTTTGCGGCAGCGGCGGCCCCATCACTGGCCGCACCAAGTGGGTGGCGTCACCCGTGACAAATCCCCTTGTAAATATTTCCCCATCTTATTGTGCGGGCCCAGGGACACGGTCCGGACCAAGCCACCCGTGACTTCCCCGGCACCGACCGGTCCGGCACCGAGTACCCCCGTCCCGTGGGGGCTCCACACATCCTGCTCCCCCGCCACCATCCTGCCCCCCCGGCTCCATCCTGCACCCCCGCCGGTCTCCATCCTGCTCTGATCGCTTCCTGCCCCCCTCAGCTCCATCCTGCCCCCCCAGCTCCATCCTGCCCCTCCAGCTCCATCCTGCTCCCCCCGCCTCTATCCTTTCACCCCCAGCTCCATCCTGCCCCCTCGGGTCCATCCTGCCCACCTGGCTCCATCCTGCCCCCCCCGGCTCCATCCTGCCACCCCTCGTCTCCATCCTTCCCCCCCAGGCTTAATCCTGCCCCGCTCACTCCATCCTGACCCACCGGCTCCATCCTGCCCCCCCCAGCTCCATCCTGGCCCCCCGGCCCCACCGGCTCTATCCTGCCCCTCCAGGTCCATCCTGCCCCAGCTGCCTCCATCCTGCCCCCCAGCCTCCATCCTGCCCCCCACCTCCATCCTGCCCCCCTGCCTCCATCCTGCCCCTCTGCCTCCATCCTGCCCCTCTGCCTCCATCCTGCCCCCCCCGGCTCCATCCTGCCCCCCGCCAGTCTCCATCCTGCCCTGATCGCTCTATCCTGCCCCTCCGACTCCTTCATGCCACCTCCATCTCCATCCTGCTCCCCCCCGCCTCCATACTGCTCCCCCGGCTCCATCCTGCCCCCCAGTCTCCATCTCGCTCCCCCTGTCTCCATCCTGGCCCCCCCCGCCTATATCCTCCTTCCCCCTCCAAAGTTCCATCCTGCCGCCCCCCTTGCTCCATCCTGCCCCCCCTTGGTTCCATCCTGCATCCCCCTTGGTTCCATCCTGCCTCCCAGCTAAATCCTGCCCTGCTCTCTCCATCCTGCCACACCGGCTCCTTCCTACCGGCTCCATCCTGATCCCTCGCTGGCGCCATCCTGCCCCCCCGCTGGCTCCATCTTGCACCCCCCTTCTCCATCCTGCCCCCCTCGGCTCCATCCTGGCCACCCCCCAGCTTCATCCTGCCCCCCAGCTCCATCCTGGTCCTGCCGGCTCCATCCTGCCCTGCTGGGTCCATCCTGCCCCCTGCTACCATCCTGCCCCCTCCGGCTCCATCCTCCCCGGCTCCATTACCCCCCGCTGGTCTCCAGCCTGCTCTGATCGCTCCATCCTGATCCCAAGCTCCAGCCTGCCCGCTCCAGCTGCATCCTGCTCCCCCTCCACCTCCATCCTCTTCCCCCGGCTCCATCCTGCCCAATTAGGTCCATCCTGCCCCCCCAGCTCCATCCCCCCCCCCCCCCCGGCTCCATCCTGGCCCCGCCAGCTCAATCCTGCCCTGCCGGTTCCATCCTGCCCCCCGCCACCATCCTGCCCCCCCGGCTCCACCTTCTCCCCCCCCGCCGTCTCCATTCTGCTCTGATCGCTCCATCCTGACCCGCCGGCTCCATCCTGCCCCCCCAGCTCCATCCTGGCCCCCTGGCACCACCGTCTCCATCCTGCCCTGCCAGGTCCATCCTGCTCCCCCGCCACCATCCTGCCCCCCCGGCTCCATCCTGCGCCCCCGCCGGTCTCCATCCTGCTCTGATCGCGTCCTCCCCCCCAGCTCCATCCTGCCCCCCCAGCTCCATCCTGCCCCTCCAGCTCCATCCTGCTCCCCCCGGCTCCATCCTTTCCCCCCCGGCTCCATCCTGCCCCCTCGGGTCCATCCTGCCCCCCTGGCTCCATCCTGCCCCCCCAGCTCCATCCTGCCACCCCTCGTCTCCATCCTGCCCCCCCGGCTCCATCCTGCCCCGCTCACTTCATCCTGACCCACCGGCTCCATCCTGCCCCCCCCCAGCACCATCCTGGCCCCCCGGCCCCACTGGCTCCATCCTGCACCGCCTGGGCTCCATCCTGCCCCCCCCCCTTAGCTCCATCCTGCCCCGCTCGCTCCATCTTGCCCCGTCACTCAACGACAGGTCCTAAAGGCCTGTAGGCTGTAGGACCTAGAAGACAGAGGTGGAGCGAACCAGCGGACAGGTGAGTATCCTCACTGAGGAGTTTTTTATTTTTACTGTAGAGGAGCCAGGAAAAGCAGGGGGGCCACGGGGAGTGGAGTATCGCCATATACCATAGTGCTGCTATACATGTACTGTAATGTACCGCCATATACCATAACGCTGCTATACATGTGCTGTAATGTACCGCCATATACTATAGTGCTGCTATGCATCTACTGTAATGCACCGCCATATACCATAATGCTGCTATACATGTACTGTAATGTACCGCCATATACTAGAACACTGCTATACATGTAATGCAATGTACTGCCATATACTATAATGCTGCTATACATGTGCTGTAATGTACCGCAAAATACTATAGCGCTGCTATACATTTACTGTAATGTACCGCCATATACTATAGTGCTGCTATACATGTACTATAATGTACCGCCATATATTATAGTGCTGCAATACATGTGCTGTAATGTACCGCCATATACTATAGTGCTGCTATACATGTACTATAATGTACTGTCATATATTATAGTGCTGCTATGCATGTGCTGTAATGTACCGCCATATACTATAGCGCTGCTATACGTGTGCTGTAATATACCACCATATAACATAGCGCTGCTATACATGTACTGTAATGTACCGCCATATACTATAGTACTGCTATACATGTGCTGTAATGCACTGCCATATACTATAGTGCTGCTATACATGTACTATAATGTACCACCATATACTATAGTGCTGCTTTACATGTACTATAATGTAGCACCATATATTATAGCGCTGCTATACATGTGCTGTAATGTACCACCATATACTATATTGCTGCTATGCATGTACTGTAATGTACCACCATATACCATAGCGCTGCTATGCATGTACTGTAATGCCATATACTATAGTGTTGCTATAGATGTGCTGTAACTCACGTTAACTGAACAAGTTCTGTCAGTCACAGTATGTAAACTACATACATATTCTAGAATACCCGATGCGTTAGAATCGGGCCACCATCTAGTCTAATATATAAAGCTGAATGTGTGTATGTGTGTATGTATGTATATCCGAGATTGGCATCTACACCTTCGCAACTACAGCCACAAAATTTTGCACAGTCACACGTCTGGACCCCGAGAGCATCATAGGCTATGTTGTGAGGCGAAATTTAAACCCCGCGCGTTCCAATTCACCAAATAATTTTGCCCCCATCTACATAATGGGGAAAAAGTGACAGTTACCAGTTGACAGTTGTGAATGAGAGGGGCTTAATGAGAGGGGCCCCAACATGGGATATTCACTATGCATGGGGACATGTATACACACCACACGCACACAAAGAGTAACAGCAAGTGTATAGTCGCTAAGATGTAGCCCCAACATTGTATATTAACCACGCACCCGAACAAACACACACACCACAAAGAGACACACACAACACAGAGACACACACATACACACCCCATGGACACACACACCCACACCCTATAGCGACACATGCACTCACCCCACAGGGACACACACACACCACAAAGAGACACATACAACACAGAGACACACACACCACACAGACCCCCCCCACAGGGACACACACATACACACACTATAGGGACACATGCACTCACCCCACAGAGACACACACACAAACCACAAAGGGACACACACAACACACAGACCCCCCCAAGGGACACACACACATACACACCCTATAGGGACACATGCACTCACCCCACAGGGGCACACACACACACCTTAGGGACACAAAAACCCCAGGGACACACATACCACACAGACAGACACAGATGTGCACAAATCACCTCACACAACTCGCCTCATACGTGTGCTATCTTTAATTTCCAAAAATAAACATCTGATTAAAAACAGCCAATGTGCAACACATGTGCCATATAGGGAATTAAGGTAGATGTTAGTCACATGAGCTGTCTATTATGTGTATGTGTGAGGTAACATATGCTGACCGGCCGGGGGGAGGGTTTACTGTTGACTGGAGATTTATCAGGCTGCCTATAGCAACCAATCACAGCTCAGCTTCTATTTTCCTACAGATCATTAATATGACATATTCAAATTCTATTTTGTTATAGCTAACATCAGTTATTTATTATCCCGGGCGTCGCCGGGTAGTACAGCTAGTATTGTATAAATTGCAGAGATAAGAGATGGTGCCATTGTGAGAGGGCTTGTATCTCATGTCCAGACTCTCTACAATAATTACAGAACCAATTACTGTCATGTTGTTAGGTCCCCTGGCACCGCTCCCCAGCTGACCTCTCCCAGGTCGGCATCCTCTGCTCCTCTGCCGACCGGGCATCCGGTGTCCAGGCGTACTGTGTCTCGGAGCCATCGCCGGGTTCCCTTCCTGTCAGCTGACCACCGGGCTCACAAATGAGCACATTACTATGGTCGCATTCATGTGATTAATCAGCTGTGCACTAGGTGCTCTCCTCCCCTGTAACTCTAGGGGCCGGCACGGTCCAACCTGACACTCCTGTGGCACACCAGGGGTTAATGTGCCACAACAACATCAACAAGGGATCACTTCTCACACAACACTGAACACTGCACTAGCGCCTCTAGGCCAGAAGGGGGAGCTAAAACAACTCCCCTATATATTCTGGTGTCAAAAGGAAGTGAGTAGTTCAGTGCGGTGCAACACTGAGGAAGAGAGACTGTGGTGTAAAGAGGCTGCATTAGGCTTCTCCACAGTCTGCTACTCAATTCCAGGCCTAGCCAGGATCTGAGGAGAGGAGTTTAGAGGAACACATCTGAGAGATTGAGTTACCCCATAACTCGCCCCGGAGGAGCGCACAGACCGGATACTGGATCCGAAACTGAGTTTTCTATATAAATTTTAGAACCAATTCGGTGATTTTTTTGTATAAAGCTAAATTATACGTGTGTTATACATGTGGCTAGGTACTCGTGAGTGTAAGGGCCCTTGACGGTGGGTCACGAGCTTACGATATTCATAATACCAACTGACACCTTACATCATTATCTTTAGTGTCAACTTGCATCTTTTTATCCATCGCAGTTGAGGTTGTTTTCCTCTAGGGGATGTCTGTCACAGTGATGCATATTTCAGTGCTGAGCAGCCCGCCCGGTCTAATAGGAGGCGTCACCAATAGGCTGCTCAGACACTATGTAACACCTGAGTGTGGCAGGGGCCTAATGGTGTCCATGTGTCTGCATTCACCACCAGCCTCTCCTGCATACATGGCTGGTCGCCTGGTTGCTACAAACCGACCCCATGTTATAGGTTGCAGGGGTCTGTTTACCAGTGTCTAGACCAGGGGTCTCAAACTCCAGGCCTCGAGGGCCGCACACAGTCCAGGTTTTCAGGTTTTCTTTAGAATTTGACAGTTGGTGATTTGAACACCAACTGTCAAATGCTATGGAAAACCTGAAAACCTGCACTGTGTGCGGCCCTCGAGGTCTAGAGTTTGAGACCCCTGGTCTAGACGCATGTGTTACCTCCTGGGGGATCTGCAGCCACCTGCTAGATGCAAGGGGTAGAAAAAGTGTCCAAACTTCGGTGAGTTTTCTATATACATTTTAGTACCAATTCGGTGATTTTTTTGTATAAAGCTAAATTATACATGTGTTATACATGTGGCTAGGTACTCGTGAGTGTAAGGGCCCTTGACGGTGGGTCACGAGCTTACGATATTCTGGCGCCATAATACCAACTGACACCTTATATCATTATCTTTAGTATCAACTTGCATCTTTTTATCCATCGCAGTTGAGGTTGTATTCCTCTAGGGGGCGTCTGTCACAGTGATGCATATTTCAGTGCTGAGCGGCCTGCCCGGTCTAAAAGGAGGCGTCACCAATAGGTTGCTCAGACACTATGTAACACCTGAGTGTGGCAGATGCCTAATGGTCTCCATGTGTCTGCATTCACCACTAGCCTCTCCCTGCATACATGGCTGGTCACCTGGTTGCTACAAACCGCCCCCATGTTATAGGTTGCAGGGGTCTGTGTACCGGTGTCTAGACGCATGTGTTACCTCCTGGGGGATCTGCAGCCACCTGCTAGATGCAAGGGGTAGAAAAAGTGTCCAAACTTCGGTGAGTTTTCTATATAAATTTTAGTACCAATTCGGTGATTTTTTTGAACAATAGCTGCTCTTCCTCTGGTATATCAGGCAACCTCCACTGATGGGAAGTGCCTGATCATTAAGTTAGTTTGCTTCTGCCTTGCTGACTGTTGGTCAGGCCTTCCTTGTACTCTCCATTCCTGCTGTCCTAGCCTTGTACCCTGTTACCTGGAACCCTAGCTGTGCTCTTCCCCGGTAACAACATTCCAGCTCTCCTAGCCTTGTACCATTACCCGGAATCCTTAGCTGTGCCGTAGCACAGGCTAACCTTACGAGCCGCCCCCCTGGTACTAGCAGCCGTGGTATTTAGACCCCCTGGGCTTGCCCCTGACAATCCCTATATAGGGGTTGGTTAAACTAGGACCAGCTCACCCAGGAGAGTTCAGTACCACGGCCCAGTAGGTCCACTCTAGGACGCCTTCCCCCGTTTCATGATGGAACTAAGTCTCTCCAATTTACATTGGTTCCTCGATGGTGAATGTGGCAGAGTAGCCTTGGGAAGAGATGTGGATACAGATGAATATTCTTGTATTTTTTTGCACAAATGTTAATCCAAATGTTTCACCAGAGATGAAGCTGATTGCATTGAAGTAGGTTATGGAGATTGTAACAAGTCAGAAAATCCAAGGCAGAACTGTTATCAGATAGTCAGGCCATTCCAGGAGTCGGTTCCTACAGCCAGAATCCTGTCTGGCTCTTCCTTGCACTGCGCCATTGTTGGCTGGAGGCAAAATTTTATTTCCAACAAATGTTACCTTATCTGGGTGGCCAAAAATTAGTTCCAAGACTTTGAAAGTCTATTGGTACCTTTACACGCGGCAACATTTCTAGCTTTTCCACAGGTAACTTACTGGCTGCAGTGAAATCATGGAGACATGGTTCTATCTTGTGGCTGTGTACAAATGGAATAATGTCTCCATGATTTCACTGCAGCCAGTAAGTTACCTGTGAAAAAGCTAGAAATGTTGCCGCATGTAAAGGTACCCTATAGTGCAACGTTCAGGAGAGGTTAAGTTTTATATTCTTATTTTTATATCTGGACAGTTTGTCAAACTGTAAAAATATAATTTAATACACAGAATTCCATAAGGTGAACTAATAAAACGATGTCTAGGTTGGAATCTAGATCTTTCCAGCCACTAATGTTTCCATCGAGGGCTTGATATTGCTTGTCAACCATAAATACTATCAGGTATAAAAAGAGACTTTCTTGTTTAGTGCCCTTGAAGCCATAAACTTAAATTGACATCTCCCAACAGAACGTCTATAGAAGTCTTACCTCCCTCCATCCACAAACCCATAATCCTTAATCTGGAAACTACACACATATGAAAGATTATTGTCCATAAGAGGGTTGGAAACAAGAGAGGCCCAAGGACAGGAGAACCAAAACCAGGCAAGAGATAGTATGTCTTCCTACACTTCCACATGTGAAGAAAGTGTCACAGTAAAGTAGAAATACATCATCCAGGTCCCTCTTATAAAAACATTTCTGTGTTAACTCCTTAACGAAATATGACATAATGATATTTCATAAAACGGCTCACTGTCTTTCATATGGGCTCAGGAGCTGAGCCCGCATCTTTGTTGGCAGATGATAGCTGTGTTATTCAGTCATCATGTGTAATAAATTTGAGTGGAGTGGAGGGGTAGAGTGAGATGGGTAAAGATCATGAATACTGTTTTCCATGTTCTGCTTTAGAAACACAATTCCTCTATAGCATGTTAATTTCATGCTGTGGAGTTGGAAGAAATAACCATCTGGTGCATGCAGGGGGAAACCGCCCTGCACCCACCACAGATGGTGAGTACAGGGCAGCTGCGGGCACCCTGCTTGCACCTTCGGGCTTCTGCATTCTAGATCATGAGAACACACCCTAAGTGATTAAATATTCATTGGGGTAACCCTGGAAGCCCGCTACAGTCCTTTTGTCAGGCTGGTGCGCCAGGGTTGCCAAACCATTCTGCCCCGTTAAAAAAAATACATATATGTGATAGAGTACCTATAATTTAAGAGAGTGTGTAGCCCAAATCTTCGTATAAAAATTACTTTATTGGTTCACATACAATTTATAAATGACTAGCCCAGGGTATGGGAACTTGGGTATCTGGGCCCTCTACTGTGGTAGGGATGTTACTGGTGGCCTGCCCACACCCGTGGCCCTGGTGGTCAACTAAAAAGGAGAAAATAAAGTTTATAAAATTCACGTGACGCCACCCACAGCTTTTGGTGATTGAGCACCAGCGCCGCTTCAGACCTCTGGAGGGTGGTGGTATAGCGGCTAAGATGGTACATCCCCCTGTAGGTGAAGCTGACCCTCCGGGGCAGGGATGCACCGTTGGTAGTGAAGGTGCTGATGGGAAAGGTGAGCAAATGACGGTGAGGCAGAGGAACAAATACACGGAGACTCGGTCACTCTACCCGGGTACTTTACTGGAACAGTGCAGATGGGGGTACAGTTCACAGTTGCAAAACAGTCTTTTGCCGGCCAGGTAGTCACAGTGGGTGGCAGAGTCTCTGGAAGTCTCCTGTGGTATGCCTTCCTGGAACTAACCCATGTCCTGCTGCTGGTGCCTGTCTTGGGGTAGCCCGCTTAATACCAGGCCCGTTGAGGTGCTCTGAAGATCCCAGCTTCCTCTCTCTCTTTCCCTCCTGCTCTGGAACTCGACCCCGGTGGGTTATCCTAGTGTGACTAATCCCGTCAGACAGGGTGTTGGGGCTGGTACAGTCCACGACCTCCAGTGTTCTCAGCTTAGGGGTTGGACTCCCTGATCGACTTCGGAACCGGTGCTCCGATAAAGTGGACCAGGGTTCCCTCCCTGAGTATGGATGCTCGGGGGGGTCCCCTCCTTCTGTCTGGGTTTCCTGTTTTCTCTCTCCAGGACCCCTCTCTGGGAGTTCTCCGTTTCTCACTCGGAGTCTCCCCGTTCTTCATCTTCCCTCAGTGCTGAGTAAAACTCACTGTGTCTCCTCCCTCCTCCCCTAACTTTCCCCCCAGGGTACGGGCCCGAAACCATTTATTCTAGGTGGAAAATCTACATAACAGGAACCATATATTATTATATATATACACAGGACATAGAAATCCTACAGACCAAAATTATGTGTATATCAATAAAGTTGAAACAATTAAAAATTTGAAGTATGTGTACAGCACACATCACAGTTATATAGGACACAGGTGTGAAGACTTATAAGTATACACTGCACAAGCTATTGAAGACAGAGCTGTGACAAAAATCTGTGGACTAATGGTCCCTTTACACGCCGCTACAGCATGGTGGAAACAACCGGGTACATGAGAGAAATGTATCTTGCACCACCAAATCAACCCGACGTAGCGGCGTGTAAATCCGGTTGTTTCCACCGGTCACTTCATGTACCTGTTTCCGAGCAGTGCTCATAAACAGGTTGATTTCAACCCGATGGTAACGGCGTGTAGTGGCGTCTAAATAAGGAACAGGAGGGTTTTTTAAACAACTAGGTATCTACCTGGGGCGTGACACAGCCTCCGGGATACCGCGCCCCATCAGCGTTCATTGGAGGAAGCTCCTGCGTTACGATTTGTAGTCGCTGCATAGGGCGGCATATTTAAGGAGATGACCAGTCACTACACAATTGCAATAGCGTCATGTATTAGGCAGCCTTCCTGCGCTGGCTGGCCAATCATGATGCTATTGCTGTGTCCAATGACCGTACGAGCGTCTCGTAATCCACAACTCTGGCATGCCTATGTGTTGTCCCTGCTGCCCCAGGTCCGCCCATAGTACCTTGTTGTAGCGGTGTGTAAATGAGGTAAGGTGCTCTACAGAAGGTAACTTGAGGCACCCGGCGGTGCATCCAGACATAGCTTAAACCTTCTGTAGGGCACCTTGTAGCGGCGTGTAAAGGCGGTGCGGGTACCGGTTTCAACCGTTTGTGCGTGCTCATGCACGTGAAGCACCCGGTTGTTTCCACCATGTTGTAGCGGCGTGTAAAGGTACCTTTAAAGATTGTGGTGACTGCAAGAAATTAAATAGTTACACAACGCAAGACTGTGAAAATAATCACTAGAGAATAAGTGCACACATAATGCAAACTCAAAATCTAATAAAACTAGATGGTGGCCTGATTCTAACGCATCGGGTATTCTAGAATACCTTGTAAACAGGAGTGAACTGTATCACACTGACTGACAGCCTTGAAAACAGGAGTGAACTGTGTAACACTATGACTGACAGCTTTGTAAACAGCAGAGAAGTGCGTCACACTATGAGCGGCAGTTGAAATTGCGCGCCAATATACCAAGCCGCGCTCCGCTTATTGGTCGCCGCCAGCCGCGAGGACCAATCAGCACACTTGTTGTGTGTTTTAAAACATGCTTTGCTGATTGGTCGCCGCGGGCGGTGGTGACCAATCAGCGAAGTGGAGCATGGCTTGGAAGGGGTTTTGAATCCCGCGCCGTTGATTGGTTGCTGCTGAGAGCGGCGACCAATCAGAGAAGTAGCACAGCTTGGCGGGGGACTTGAATTCCGGCCGCCATATAGGAATACCCATAATGTGGGTGTTCCAATATGGCGGTCGGGGTACTACCGCTGCAAGCTGACGCCAGTCATCTCTCAGCTGGCTCACCACGGACCTCTGTGCGGTAGTAGATGAGCCGCAGCTACAGACAGATCTCCCGACGATAGTCGCGGCCGGACGCGTATATTTCGGCCTCAGCCGGAAGTGGCCATTAGACAATTATATAGTAGATGAACTATAAGGGTACAATAGTAATGGGTAAGACTCAGCTCGACCCCCTGATTAGGTGCTCTGAGGAAAAACGTGTTACCAAAATGTAATAGTAACCTCGGCAAACTTAAATGTGAAAAATGAACTTGGAGAGAATATTTCTTTTTTGTTGTTGTTTATTGTGCAAAAAGAGTGAAACACAAATCCTGACGTTTCAGCTCAAGCATGAGCTTTCCTCAGGGAATGGTATACTTCTATCCTTCTATCCGCTGGATATAGTATAAACTATGGGGATTAGTTATGGACTTCGTGGATCAAGCAAATGTCTAAAGTCTTGAAATTTGTTGCCAGAGTGGCGGCCCCCCACCAACATGACAGAGGACACAAGGGCGGGAGTCATATGCCTACCATGATATATGCGTGGTTACTCCAAGCTGTCTAGCTTTTCCTCAACCAGATCACAGGCCACTCTGGCAACAAATTTCAAGACTTTAGACATTTGCTTGATCCACGAAGTCCATAACGAATCGCCATAGTATAAAGAAAATTTAAAAATGGAAAAATAATTGAAAAATAAGAAAAATAAAATTAGAAAAGCCAAGGAAAAATTATTATAATGAAATTAAAAAATATAAAGAATTGAAAAAATAAAATTAATGAAAAAAAAATAAAAAATAAGAGAAACAAAAATGTATAAATAAGGGAAATATCAAACTTAAAGTTAAAAAATGACAACACTATGCAGGATAATATAATAATTATGAATCATATCCTCTAGCTATGCATTACAATTATCAAAAAAGTATTATAATGATACTTATGAATGTTACTGAAAACAAAAAAGAAAAAGGCGTAAATATGAGATACAGAAATGAAAAAAATAATAAAAAATGAAAAACATTTATAAAAATAATAAAAATAAAAATTATAAATAAAAATAGATAAGTAATAAAAATAAATAATCAAATTGATTGTATAGATGAAAAGTTATCAAAATTATAAATAAAAAATAATAAAAAGTAAAATATAAAAATGAAATAATATATAAAAAATTAAAAAAGGTTGTTTATTAAAGAATAATAAAACAAAAATAAATCAAGAAAAATTACTAATGATTATTAATAATAATGGTATATAGAAAAATAAAAATTAAATGAAAAATAGATGCACAAATTATATACAGAATAACAGTTGTCATTCAGCAATAAAGTCCTTTCATTCATTAAGAACAAGAAATTTCCTCAGATGAGTTGCGCACTTCCGGTTTCAGTTCTGGAGAATGGTGTGCCGCTAATTAGCACAGGAGTGTGCGGTGTTATAAATAGCCAATACCCCCTAACAGCAGCATCCTCAAGAAGAAGCTATGGGCAGGGTGAGCCTGCATCCCTCCTAGGACCGCTAATTAAGTACCTCAGAGCATTAGTTGCTGCAGCCTGCCACTAGCCTTATAGAAGCAGCTACAAGGACGTTATTCTTCCCCTCAGTCTTTCTCTAAAGGTGCCGTTACACCTTGCGACACCGCCGGAGATGTCGGCGGCAATGGGCGGGAGCGCACACATTTTTGCCGCTCCGCCAGCGTCGCCGCCCCCCGTTTACACGGGGAAACACTTCCGGCGATACCGTGGCGAGCTAACAGGCGGTATCGCCGCCGGGGTGCCTCAAAACCCAGCGGTGATGCAGCACAATGGGAGTCTATGGCTCCCGTCGCCTGTCAGCTCGCCGGCGGCCGGTTACATGAGGCGATGTGTACACATTGCCCCAGATGGGCCGCCTGGTTTCACATCACTGATATGAAACCAGGCGAGCTGTCACAGCCACCAACATCGCCCATTTACACTAGGTGACGTAGGGGCGATGTCGCCGCCAATAGTCCACACCCTTACATCGCCTATGTAATCGGCGGCGATGTGGACTGGTGTGACGGGGCATTAAGTCTTTTACCATATATCTCCTTGTCACTCGTGGTTTGCACTTTGCATGCACATATTATATATTGTGTCTTTTTGAGTATAACAATTATAGCATAACAACATTAAGAATCCCTCAGTACGGTAATTTTCTCATATGTAATGGTGCACAAATTGTGGTTTCTCGCCTTCCCTTGTCCCTGATTATGCATATGGATTTTCTGTATACCCTTTCTGCATAACTGCTCTGCCTGTTGGCTGTATTATCTCCCCTTTCTCTATTGATTTTCACACTAAATGACACCAGTCTATATCACCTACTATCCGATAATATATCTCCCTTTCACTTCCTTCTCACCCTATCACCTCTGATGCACATTGCACTTCATTTAGGACCGATTTTCTGTTTTTATTACACTGTACATATAGACAGGCATTGGGGTCAGCATCCTCATGCGGGGCTATTGGACACTTATAGACCATTTTATTATATTTTGTGTTTGCATTATGTGTGCACTTATTCTCACTTTAGTGATTATTTTCACAGTCTTGCGTTGTGTAACTGTTTGAGTTCTTGCAGTCACCACAATCTTTTAGTTCACAGATTTTTGTAACAGTTTTGTCTTCAATAGATTGTGCATTGTATACTTATAATTGTTCAAGTGGCGCTCCACTGGTCGAGATGCCACGTAGGAATACTGCACCCATATAGGAGTGTGTGGTATCCCTGTGACTAGGGAACTGGGATGTCGCTAATGGTACCCTCACAACACCCATTCACACACAACCTAGAGTAGAGGACCATGGGTGGACCTGCTGCAGGGAGGACCCAGTCCCATGGGAGGAGTGGCAGGGTAGAAAGTTGTGTGAGTGGGGTGGAAGTTAGACAGACAGAGAACTCCGTTGGGGGAGTAAGGAGAAAGGATGGTGGGGAAGCCATTGTGACAGGCGGGAGACCTTAGGGGCACCAGGCATTGTGGTGCGCCTTAATCCGGATACGGTACGACTACTGACCGGACGGGTTTGGTCCCAGGACAGAGGACCGGCTCTGAGAACAGTGCGGGTGTCTATCCCTGAGCCGTCAAACCGGAGGCCCCAAACTTCTGTATGAAGTCGCAGCCAAAGACCTGGTGTACACTTTGAAAAGGCATACCGAACTAGGGTCAGGGGGACCTAAAGGGGAGTCCTCCACCAAAGACCCATGTGAGCTGGCTCAAGACTCTGCACGCAGAGGCGCTTCACGCTAGAGGGAGACGAGAGAGCGCTAGGAGGGACCGGAGAGGAATGGCAGGCACACCACCAAGGGTCCTGAATAAAGCATCACGTTTCTCTAGTGACTACCCAGGCAAGGGAGTGACACGAAAGACTGTACCCGTTCAGAGTTAAAGACTGTGTCACGTACTTTATTTCTCCCGTTTGATGAGCCGCACACTTGCTGCATTGAAGAGGGCAAGTGACTGTGCTGTGTGGTAAACTGCCTCCCTGTATAAAAATTAATACAACTGCCCTGGTGATCCTGCTCCACCTACGGCGGAGGTCTGACCCGCAGCACCGGTAACCATACCGGAACCGTAGGCAGCACCACAAATCATTTTTATTTTTTTTCAATTTTTAAGTGACCACCAGGGCCACAGGACCGGCCACAGACCCCAGTGACATCCCCGGAACCGAGTACCCGTGGGACGGGTCATTCACACCTGTGTCCTGTATAACTGTGTTGTGTGCTGTACACATACTTCAAATTTTTTATTGATTCAATTTTATTGATTCAAGCATAATTTTGGTCTGTAGGACTTCTGTGTCCTGTACATATATATAATAATATATGGTTCCTGTTATGTAGGTTTTAACACAAGTCGCACTGAGAACCACCTCTCAGAATTTCATACAAACCACACTTAGGTGACTTTTCTCACTTTGTTTTCTCCTTCTTTATCGAATACTATAAAGTCGTATTTTTATCGTCCTATCTTACCTCTGATGGTTTTGGTTGCAGGTGGATGCATATTCATGGTGTCCCATTGTTGTTTTTATATTTTGTAATCATTGTTTTACGTGGCGCCCCACCTGGTCAGGTGTCACAATTGGGGTACTGCACCCATAAACGAGTGTGCGGTAACACCTGGCACAGTGGAAGGCAGAAGTCTGTGGTAGGCTCCCATCCCAGCACTCCCACACATCCACCTAGAATAAATGGTTTCGGGCCCGTACCCTTGGGGGAAAGTTAGGGGAGGAAGGAGGAGACACAGTGAGTTTTACTCAGCACTGAGGGAAGATGAAGAACGGGGAGGTGCCTTTTCTCACTTTGTTTTCTCCTTCTTTATCGAATCCTGTAAAGTCGTATTTTTATCGTCCTATCTTACGTCGGATGGTTTCGGTTGCAGGTGGATGCATATTCATGGTGTCCCATTGTTGTTTTTATATTTTGTAATCATTGTTTTATAAATTGTATGTGAACTAATAAAGGAATATAAAATGAAAGTCATAAACACAAAGAAAAATAGAAAATAATAATAAAGTTAAGATCGAGAACGTAAGAACTGTAGTTTTGTTTATTTCCTCCATTAATTGTACATATATTGTGCACATTTTATTTAATGTAGTTGGCTTCTCTTGTCTGTGGTGTTACGTTTCTTACTATTTTATTATACATTTAGAGGGTTTATACCTTGTCCATTGTGATGTCGGGATAATTTACTTCCTATGAATGGCTCATTACTAGAGATCTGTGAACCTTTTAGGGTACCATTACACGCGGCAACAGGTAACAGGTATTCCACAGGTAAGTTACTGGCTGCAGTGAAATCATGGAGACATTATTCCATTTGTACACAGCAACAAGATAGAACAATGTCTCCATGATTTCACTGCAGCCAGTAAGTTACCTGTGGTAAACCTGTTACCTGTTGCCGCCTGTAAAGGTACCCTTAAAGTTCAGTTCGGTTTGCCGTACGTCCAGAAGTTTACCAAAAAGTTTGGCGAAAAGTTTGAACCTGATTGAATTCAATGGGAGGAAATCAAAGGCATAAAAAAACTTTAGGGGACCCAAAATCTGCAAAAAACAGCTCAAATTATGGAAAGACACCAGGAAAATGTATCTATTACACAGAGTTAAAATTTTCATCATGGGGCACTATAAATGCCTGGGAAAAGGCTTGGTCCAGTATTTCAAGCTTAATCATTGATCAGGAAAAGGAGGATGAGTGACAGGTGTAGGCATGGTGCTCAGAGAGCCCTGGTAAATTCAGGAAACACACAGTGCAGGTCAGAGCTATTCAGCGGCAAACAGACTGTCATCCATTGCAGCAAAGTGTGATCCTCCCCAAATATATTGTATTGTTTTCTAAATAAACGTGGATTTTATGGACCTGGAGTGTCACAGATTTTCTTCACAGACTATCAGATCTTCTGAAATTTACCAGGTTTGATGACTTATTCCAAATAATTTAATTTCCAGAAAATCGATTAACCAAAAATTGCTTTACAGCAAAGCTTCCAATCACCCATTTAATAAGAAAGCACAAATACAAAGACTGTTCATGTTTTGTACTTTTAAAACTAATTATAATGAATCCTTTGTAGCAATCTGTGATCAGGTAAACTGCTCTGTGCTGATCCCTGGCTCACACTGCCGGAGTCACTGTCAGAGGTAACATCTGGCTGTGATGAGATCAGTGATGTGCCGTATATTGTGTAATGTCCTCTGCTTCCTCCACACTTATATGCTTACCGGAGGCATCAGTCCTAATTGTAACCTGCATGTGGGATACTACTGTCCAGATGGCTGGTGCCAGTGGTGGGGGATCTGTTGCTGTTAGCGACTCCCATATTATCAGCCATGGGGGGAGATATTTCCCATCTACATTGCTCTGTCCATTGTCACTCTTTCTTTTACCATACACTGTGTACAGAACTATAATAACTTCTGACAATCTTTTCCACCCAATCTATGTCCTCTTTACCTGAAAATGATGTATCCCGTTATGCTCGGTAGGTAAAAGGAAAATCATGGAAGCAGCATAGTTGAGGCATGCATGATTGTCAGCTTAGACTAGTAATACAGGTGGGCAGAATAGACAGGCACAGGTAAATGTCTACATGTTTTTATTTTCAAATTTTTCAAGAAAACGTATCTCCGTTCCGAGGAATTGCTAAACAAGAAAAATCCATCACCTAAAATAGTGTGCAGTATTGGTGTTTGGGTGTATACGGATGGTGAATTTCAGCAATCACACCTTTTCTGACTGACGCTGATTGCAGATATATTTTCTGTGGTGACTTGCAGCTGATTTCTAGTACATTAAAAATTAAGAAAAAAACTGTAATTGTAACCTAAACCCTCTGATTGATCAATCCCACTGAGTATGGCCCTGCTTCAGCTGGCACAGCTCTTATCTCTCCCACCTATCATATGAATCTCTGTATTTTCCAGACTTCTACTATCATCTTCTTCCCTCAGTGCTGCAGTTGTGTAACATGTTACTGAGTAGTAATGCAATGTTTAGGACTTTGTCTTCCAGTCTCTATTGCTGAGCTGTGAGCACTGCTGTTCTCTCACTACACCGTGTGCAGAATTATTAGACAAGTTGTATTTTAGAGGATTATTTTTATTATTGATCAACAACTATGTTCTCAATCACCCAAAAGACTCAAATATCAAAGCTTAATATGTTTGGAAGTTGGAGGGTTTTTTAGATTTGGCTCTTAGGGGGATATCTGTTTGTGCAGGTAACTATTACTGTGCAGAATTATTAGGCAACTTCATAAAAACAAAATATATTCCCATCTCACTTGTTTATTTTCACCAGGTAACCAATATAACTGCACAAAATTTAGAAATAAACATTTCTGACATGCAAAAACAAAACCCCAAAAATGAGTGCCCAATATCGCCCCCTTTCTTTATGATGACACTCAGCAGCCTCCATCCATAGATTCTGTCAGTTGATTGATCTGATTACGATCCACATTGCGTGCAGCAGCCACCACAGCCTCCCATACACTGTTCCCAGAGGTGTACTGTTTTCTCTCCCTGTAGATCTCACATTTTAGGAGGGACCACAGGTTCTCTATGGGGTTCAGATCAGGTTTACAAGGGGGCCATGTCATTGTTTTTTCTTCTTTCAGACCTTTACTGGCCAGCCACGCTGTGGAGTAGTTGGATGCATGTTGGATGCCCTGCATGAAAATCATGTTTTTCTTGAACGATACCAACTTCTTCCTGTACCACTGCTTGAAGAAGTTGTCTTCCAGAAACTGGCAGTAGGTCCGGGAGTTTAGCTTAACTCCATCATCAACCCGAAAATGTCCCACAAGTGGATCTTTAATGATACCAGCCCATACCAGTACCCCACCTCCACCTTGCTGGCATCTGAGTCGGAGTGGAGCTCTCTACCCTTTACTGATCCAGCCTCTGGGCCATCTGTGGCACCCTGGTTGGGGCACCACAGAACTCGTAGAACGCAAATGGAGTGCACACAGCAAGCAGACCTCCCTACTAGAACACCTTTTACACCCCTTTTCACCCCAGGCCTCTAGGGGGAGCTCCACTGGTGACTTTAAGCCAGTTCCCCTTATATATACGGGTCCTGGAGGGAGAAACAGTGGAGTGTGCAGTCACTTTAGAACTGTGAACAGCCAGGAGAGCTGACCTGGTACTGGAGCCACACTAGGCCCATACCAGCACACCCGGAAAGTGAGAGACTCTCACAACAGGAGTCATAGGAAAAAGAGGCAAATACTTCACAGGGACAGAGGAGTTACCACAACTCGCCCTAACAATCTGGTCACTGGGTCCGAGCTGCAGGAGCCACAGCGCATGCTGCAGAGAAACCAGCATCCTAACAAGGGAGTTTAGCTCCCTGGACACCTGAAGCACCACCAGATGAGAGCCTGGGGAAAGGAAATCGAATCCCGCAACCCTTTATAGTGCCCTCAGTGCAACAAACTCAGGTGAAACACGTCCCACCAGAACGTGCAACCCTGGTCTGGTAGGATTTTATATACACCAGACCCAGTAGAACTGTGTTCACACGGAAGCCTACACACTGCTTGCTGTGGAATCTCCAGGAGCGTCTACTTCACCACCCGGTCGAGTGTACCTGTTGTCACCAGTAAAAGGTACAGAAAAGACTTCATGTGTCCGCGTATCATTCCTGGATTAACACTCAGAACTACCTGAGCTGCCGTATTCCATCTAGTGCAGCTCCTGGCCCCAGGGACTCCTGCTCGTCCTGTGGGGAGCATCCCATCAAGCTGCTGCACATCCCCCGGAGGCCCAAGCAGCGCCGCTGCATTCACCGGATTCCCACAGGTAGCGGCACAACCATTAAGAAACATCCCCATCCTTTTATCCCCTTTGATCTGACCACCGGGCCCCACAGCCTCAGGCACGGAACCGTGACAAGTGCTGCAACGCCTGAGACGTGAGCATCCAGCAACGGTGAGTCAGAATTTGTTGTCACGAACAGGATACGAACAGGCCCGTTCCCAACAGGTATTGTGTGCTATTTAATGACTGTGAATATTGAACTGTACATCTGAACCGCCATTGCGGTGCAGAAGGCGGGAAAAGAAGGGGCGTTATTGTGCAAAGGGCGTGAAGATAGGCCCCCGCCCCATGCTCTGACGAGTTCCGCCGAACGCAGCAGGAACCGGAAACTCCCGTGGTGCCTCACTCCTCACCGCGACGCCGACAACTTCCACTGAAATCGAAAGGGCTGGCCGCGCTTAACTAAGGGGGAGCGAGGATTAGTGATTCGGATTCCGGCAACGCGGTATCCCCGCAAGTAAACCAACCGGTTGTCCCACTGGGGCCTCCAAACGTACCCCCGGTAGGTCAGCCGCCCATCGGCATCATGCCGCAGCAACCCGCTCCGATAATGCCGATATCTCTGCTGTACGTCCTGAATGCGGCCTGGTTACAAAGTACAGCGGTAAACCCGGTACCCTGGATATGTTCCGGAGGAAGATATGCCAAGTGCTGGATATGTACACCATGACTGGTAAGCAGAGATCTTCAGTTATAATGGGACAGTTAACAGATGCAGCAGAGCTGGAGACCCGAAACTGGTCTATAGCAGCTCAGGAGTCCGTGGAGCAGATATTTGCTAAACTAAACCGGGTTTATGAACATCATACCGAAGCGGAACTAAGACTGTTGTTTTATCATTGCAAACAAGGGGCACAGGAGAGTGTCCTAGACTATGCACTGCGCTTACAGGAAGCATTGAGACTGTTAAAACAAGTCGACCCTGATGGTGTTAGAGATGAAAACAAAGCGTTAATTGAACAGTTTGTTGTGGGACTTAGACTATCTGATGATAAGAAACAGGCACGCTGGTGGGCCCTGCAAAACCCTGACGCAGAGATTGAGACCTTAAGAGACTTAACAGTGTGGGGACAGCAGTTCCCTACAGTGCCCGATCTAACCTCACAGCCGCAGTATGAAAACACCCCTTCCGTGCCGGCAGCAGCATCTCCACTTCCCATGGTCCAGATCAGCGCACAGACTATAACGCCAGACCGGTTTGATAAACTGTTCGCCGATGTGCAGCAGCTGATGAAGGACATAGCCAAGCTCCGAGGTGAAAGAAGACCCAAAACAGAAGCAAGGCCATCCGACCGGATCCAGCTCGCTGACAGCCACGATGACGTCCCGCGGATGAGGAAGAAGACACAGCCGCCGAAAGGGAAACCTACAGATCGCTACTGCCCTGATGGACATCGCATCTGCCAGAAAATTGACCAAGAAGGACGTACCTACCGTTCCAGTCCTTTAAACAGGCAACCCTTGGGTGAGAAGGGCCAACCCCAGGAGTATACTGTCCGGGCCCAACCAACTGGGAGTACAAGTACGTGGGAGACCGTCCGTACTTGTCAATCATCATCGACGGCACCGCTACCACAGCGTTGATAGACACTGGATCCCAGGTGACAACCATCCCGAGTATCCTTTACAAACGGTTCTGGCCAGACGTTAAGCTGGAACCCCCACACCCTGACCTGAACATTGAGGCAACTAATGGTTTGCTAGTTACAGTAGAGGGACAATGGGAAGCTACAGTAAAGGTGGGGAGGGTGCAGCTGAAGAACCAGGGTATCATAGTGGTTCAGGACAAACCATATGAGCGGGATCTGCATGTAATACTGGGTACCAATGTAATGGTTAAATGTCTCAATGAAGTGTTGTTCTAACTCCAACAGAGTGCTGATGCTGGTAAACCGAGAGAAAGGAGAGCTATCCAAAGAGTAATCCGATCTCTGGTGTATCAGCAGCAGGTAAAAATGTCAAACGGTGAAATTGGCAGTGTACGGGTAACAGATATCATTCCAATTGTGGTACCACCCAGAAGTGAAATGATGATCTGGTGTCGGGCAGCAATAGGCCTCAGAGGGCAGGACTACCAAGCTGTAGTAGAACCTGTAATGTCTGATAGTAGTTCTAAGCTCTTGACAGCCACAGGGTTGGTTGACGTAAGAAAGGGAAGGGTCCCTGTATGCATATTAAATTATGGTGATGACGAAGTCAGACTGCTAAGATATTCCACTGTTGCAAAGTTGTATCAGGTTGAAAACAATGCTATACACGATGTAAAATCCTCTTACCAAACAGTAACTGATGAACCCCCTCACTCCAAAGATCAGTTAGAGAAATGGTGTCAGGAGCTCAGCGTAGGAACTGACAATACACCTTCTCACCAGAAAAATGGAGTTTACTGGGTAGTTCGGGAGTAGGAACAAGTGTTCAGCAAACACCCACTTGACTTTGGGAGGATCAAAGGGGTACAACACCATATCCCCACAGGCGACCATGCACCTATCAAAGAGAGGTACAGGCCTATACCACCCACACACTACCAAAAAGCAAAAGAAATGCTTCAGGACATGAAAAATGCAGGGGTCATTAGGGATAGCTGTAGTCCCTGGGCAGCACCACTGGTCCTGGTTAAAAAGAAAGATGGTAGTATGAGGATGTGCGTAGACTACAGACGAATCAACAAAGTCACACGCAAAGATGCATACCCGTTACCCCGCATAGAGGAGTCACTAGCTGCACTTAAGTCTGCCAATTACTTCTCCACATTAGATCTTACTAGTGGGTACTGGCAGGTCTCCGTTGCAGAGGAGGATCATGAGAAGACAGCCTTCACGACACCTATGGGGTTATGCGAATTTAACAGTATGCTGTTTGCGTTGTGCAATGTCCCAGGAACATTTCAGAGACTGATGGAATGTTGCTTGGGTCACAAGAACTTCGAAACTGTGCTGTTATACCTTGAAGAAGTCATTGTATACTCACAGACCTATGAAGACCACCTGCAGCACCTAAGTGAAGTGTTCGAATCGCTGTCCAAGTACGATATGAAGCTGAAGCCGTCCAAGTGTCACCTGCTGAAGCCCAAGGTCCAATACCTAGGACATGTGGTTAGTGCAGAAGGCGTGGCACCCGACCCAGACAAAGTAACCATCATAAAGACTGGCCAGCGCCAACCACTCACAAAGAGGTACGCCAATTCTTAGGACTGGTCGGTTACTACCGACGATTCATCAAGGGCTACACCAAAATAGCAGCACCGATTGAAGATCTCTTAGAAGGTCAATCTAAAAATGGCAAGATCAGGGGACCCCCGTTCCGGTGGGGACCAGAACAAGAACAATCCTTCCAAAAGCTAAAGGATGCTCTAACAGGTGAAGAAATCCTGACCTATCCTGATTATAATTTACCATTTTTACTGTACACTGACGCTAGCAACGAAGGTCTAGGAGCGGTCCTAGCTCAACGCCAGCAGGGAAAAGAAAAGGTGATCGCCTACGCCAGCAGAAAGCTCCGTCCCACAGAAAGGAACCCGGAGAACTACAGCTCGTTCAAACTGGAGTTCCTGGCTTTTGTCTGGGCAATCACAGAGCGTTTCAAGCATAACCTGGTATCCACCCCGTTCACAGCTTTCACTGACAACAATCCTCTAACACACTTAGAGACTGCAAAGCTGGGAGCCTTAGAACAGCGTTGGGTAGCAAGATTGTCAAACTATGACTTTACTGTAAAGTACCGGGCAGGTCACAAAAACGGCAACGCTGATGCCCTGTCCAGGATGCCTAACCTCCCCGAAGAAGGAGAAGACGTAGATGACCTGGAAGAGATAGAACTACCAGCTTTCCATCGCACGGGTACGACAACGTGTCATCAGGCAAGTCAGAGACGTGCAGAGAGGATCGTGAACCCTTTAACTCACCATGACTGGAAGGAGGTTCAAGCCAATGATCCAGACGTCAGCACAATCAGAGAACTGATAACCCAAGAGCACGCCAGTATAGATTCCGATGCCTCACCAAATGCCAAGCGCCTGTGGAAAGAAACGGGGAAGTTGTTTGTCGGAAACTATGCAGAAGGTATCTGAACCCCAGAACACAAAAACTCATGGCAGATTGTAGTTCCAAAAACAGAAGTCCAAATGATCCTCGAAGCCTACCATAACGATGCGGGACACTTCGGATGGAAGAAGCTGGAAAGGCTACTGAAGGACCGTTTCTACTGGGTCGGTATGCGAGGCTCGATTGATAAGTGGTGTAAAAATTGTGGACCGTGTCACCTTCGAAGAAAATATCACCTGAGTCAGAAAGCTCCATTGCAATCAATTGTTACCAAGAAACCCCTTGAAATAGTCGCTCTCGACCACGTGAGGTTAACCCCAAGTCGTACCGGTTACACTTACGCACTCACAATGGTTGACCACTACTCAAGACTCCTTGTGGTTGTTCCCATTAAAGACTTAACTGCAGAAGTAGCAGCTAAAGCATTCCAGAGTTACTTTTGCCGCCCCCATGGGTATCCAGACCAAGTCTTAACTGACCAAGGGCCAGCATTTGAATCAGACCTGTTTCACGCATTCCTAGGACTTTATGGTTGTAAAAAGATCAGGACAACGCCATATCATCCTCAAACCAATGGTTTATGCGAGAAAATGAACCACATTGTGATCGACATGCTCAAAACTTTACCCCTCGAAGAGAGAAATCAATGACCTGAAAAGCTTCCAGACCTTGTGGGCATCTACAACCACATCCCTGTTAGTTCAACTAATTACTCACCTGCTTACTTGATGCGAGCAAGACTAGGTAAACTACCAGTTGATTTAGAGATGGGAACCGTCGAACCAACACCAGATTCTTCAGAGGAAGTTTGGATTATCCAGCGCCAAGAACAGTACAACAAAGTGCAAGAGAGTGTCGAAAGAAATCTGAACATGAGCAGAAGCAAACAAGAGCGTGATTTCAATACAAGTGCCTCAGCAGAACCTTTGAACACAGGCGAATTAGTGCTAAAAAGAAAGAGAAAAACCAACAAATTGGATGACAATTGGGAATCAGAACCCTACACAATAATGCCGTCACAATGTGACAACTCCAAAACTTGTGTAATCAGCAAAGATAAAGGAAACACCTTTACAACTGTATCAAGAGACCATTTGAAAAAATGTCTGGAACAGTTAATACCTCAAGAAACCAGTTATCCTACAGTAACCATTGAAAAAAAACAAAAGAAAACCTAGTCCATACAGAAATTGGAGACTTACCAGCTAAATGGCCTCAATGCAATGGTGCATTTATCATACCAGTTATTTCTTTCTACCAACCTGCAGAAAATCAAGATCCAATACCAACTCAACCAGTTCAAGAAGAACCAATGCAAATGCAAGGAATGCAGCCTGTTATTTCAGAACCTGAGATTCCTGTAATCGGTGAACCTGCTAGTCTCATAGTAAGAGAAAGAACTCGCAGACAGCTACCTACACTACCACTTTTAACAGAGGATAGTCCAGTAGACAGATTACGTACCTACTATGGAATTACAGAAACACGTAGGAGCAATAGAGAAAGAACCAGTACGTACACTACAACAACAGCTTTTGACACACCAACACTACGCAGATCCACACGTAGTTAGGGATGGGCGAATCTACTCGTTACTACTCGGTACTCACCGAGTAGTAAGGGATTCGCCCGACTCGTTACTCTGCGAGTAATCGCAGGGATTACTCGCACAGTAACGAGTCCGCCCCCCCTCACCCCCACCCCGGTCCTAAGTAAGTTAGGACTGGGCTGGGGGGAGTGAGCAGGGAGCAAAGGAAGGGAGGGGGGAGAAATGCTCCTTACCTCTCTTCCGGCTTCTGCTGTGTCTCCGGGTCCTGCGGGCTGCTGCTGCAGCTCCAGGGTCCTAGAGCTCGCCTGCTCTCCCTGTGTACAGACATACATGTCTGTGCAGAGAGATGTAGCAGTGCTGAGATTGTTCTCAGTCTGCTCACTCCCTGTGCATAGACATGTATATCTATGCACAGGGATGTGGCAGTGAAGATGTCGTTTTTGAACTACGTCGGACGGAAGAGGATTTTTTTAATTAAAGATGGAGTCCCTAATGGCTTTTTTTTTTATTTCTAATAAAAAAAATTTCTCTGTGTTGTGTTTTTTTTAAAACAATTTAATAGAAATTCATGGTGGTCATGTCTAATATTGGCGTGGCCGCCATAAATTTCGGGCTTAGGGCCAGCTGATAATACAAAGCTGGCCCTAACCCCTTTATTACCCAGTGAGCCACCGCACCAGCGCCACTGGAAGAGCGGGGTTCAGCACCAGAGGATGGCGCTTCAATGAACGCGCCATCTTCTGGGGCGGCTGCGGGCTGCAATTTGCAGCATGGGGTGCCCAGAAAGCTTGGGCCTCCCTACGCTACAGATTCCAGCCCCCAGCTGCTTAGCTGTATCTGGCTGGACATAGAATTTGCGCGGAGCCGCACACATTTTTTTTTTTATTATTTCATGAAATTCATGAAATAATAAAAAAAAGGGGTTCACCTGTATTCTTGTGTCCGGCCAGGTACAAATAGGCAGCTGGGGGTTGGGGGCAGCCTGTCGCTGCCTGCTGGATCTGGCTGGTTCCAGAAATATGGCAAAGCCCACGTCATTTTTTTTCTGAAAAATCCATAAAACAATATAAATAAAAGGGACTGCATCTTTATTAACCCCTGGACCATGGTAGAGGGGTTAATAAAGATGCAGTCCCTTTTTTAGGATTATTTATTGATTTTTCAGAAAAAGAAATGACGTGGGCTTCGCCGTATTTCTGGAACCAGCCAGATCCAGCAGGCAGCAACAGGCTGCCCCCAACCCCCAGCTGCCTATTTGTACCTGGCCGGACACAAAAATACAGGTGAGCCACTTTTTTTTATTATTTCATGAATTTCATGAAATAATAAAAAAAAATGCGTGGGGCTCCGCGCAATTTCTATGTCCAGCCAGGTACAGCTAAGCAGCTGGGGGCTGGAATCCGCAGCGCAGGGAGGCCCAAGCTTTCTGGGCACGCCCCGCTGCGAATTGCAGCCCGCAGCCACCCCAGAAGATGGCGCGTTCATTGAAGCGCCATCCTCTGGCACTGAACCCCGCTCTTCCAGTGGCCCTGGTTGCGGGTGGCTCACTGGGTAATAAAGGGGTTAGGGCCAGCTTTGTATTATCAGCTGGCCCTAAGCCCGAAATTTATGGCGGTCACGCCAATATTAGACATGACCGCCATGAATTTCCAGTAATCAATAGAAAAAAAACACAACACAGAGAAAATTTTTTTATTAAAAATAAAACAAAAAAGACATTAGGGACTCCATCTTTATTTAAAACATCCTCTTCCGTCCGACGTAGTCCAAAACACAATCTCAGCTATGCTACATCCCTGTCTGTGCTTAGACAGACAGGGATGTAGCAGAGCTGAGAACTGACTAAACAGTCAGGGTTCAGCTCAGGTCATTATGACCTAAGCTGAACTCTGCTGTCAGCCAGACTCGCTCTGCTGCGGAGATTCCCGAGCGATGACGGAATTTAATTTATTCACTGCTTCTGTCAGTGGGAATCTCCGGAAAGAGCAGCAGAGAGACTCGGGGAGCGAGTCTGCGTCCGGCACCGGCGGATGCTGCGGTAAGTAGCCGGGCGGGCTGGTGCAACCCCCCCCTCTTCCCCTTCACCCCCCCTCACCCTCTCCCCCCCACCCCCACCCCCATTCAATCTCTCCTTTTTTTTTTTTACTATTCTTTAAAAGCCAGCGGCTTTTAGCTGCTGGCTTTAAAAGAATAACATGGGGAATGGCAGGTTTTTCCTCTGCTGCCAGACCCTTATAGGGTCCGGCAGCAGAGGAATCGCTGCAATATTCGTTCCCCATTTATTTACATTGGACTCGCTAGACTCGCAACGAGTAGCGAGTCCTGGACTCAGACTCGTTACAGTCTAGCGAGTCCGAGTAATTTAGGATTCGCCCATCTCTACAAGTAGTACATTAGGACAAACCCCAAATAGATATGGAGAATGGGTTTAGGATGTAGTGGAATGGTAATACCAGTTAATCACTGTAAATAGTACCCGTGCTCAAAAACTGTAAAAAGTAGTGTACAGAAGGGTGGAGGAACTGGGTCCTGTCCCAAGTAAATTAAGTTGGGGACAGAAAGCGCCTGGGAAGGGTAAGAAGGTTAGACCCGGCCTCCTAAGCAGAGACACCCATAGAGAATGTATAAAGTTTAAAATGTATACCCGTGTATGTTTAAGCCCTCAGAGACTTTACTGCTGGACGTTACCCTTTTTTCCCTTTCTATAAACTTGGACAATTGTCACAGAACTTGTGTGACCAAAAACTTACTTTTTCCAGCCTGCGGCAGATGGACTAGTGCCGTATGGACTGCTTTTCATAATTTTCACATTTTTCCTTTTTTTTTTCAGTGATTTTTGTACTTTTTCAATTTAAGACTTTGTAAGTACCGGTTATCGAATGTATATAAATTGTTTAGGAGTTAGGTTGTAAAGAAAACTTTTTGCTCAGTCCAGGAGAACTGAAGTTAACTAAGGGGGAATGTGGCACCCTGGTTGGGGCACCACAGAACTCGTAGGACGTAAATGGAGTGTACACAGCAAGCAGACCTCACTACTAGAACACCTTTTACACCCCTTTTCACCCCAGGCCTCTAGGGGGAGCTCCACTGGTGACGTTAAGCCAGTTCCCCTATATATACGGGTCCTGGAGGGAGAAACAGTGGAGTGTGCAGTCACTTTAGAACTGTAAACAGCCAGGAGAGCTGACCTGGTACTGGAGCCACACTAGGCCCATACCAGCACACCCGGAAAGTGAGAGACTCTCGCAACAGGAGTCATAGGAAAAAGAGGCAAATACTTCACAGGGACAGAGGAGTTACCACAACTCGCCCTAACATTTTGGTCACTGGGTCCGAGCTGCAGGAGCCACAGCGCATGCTGCAGAGAAACCAGCTTCCTAACAAGGGAGTTTAGCTCCCTGGACACCTGAAGCACCACCAGATGAGAGCCCGGGGAAAGGAAATCGAATACCGCAACCCTTTATAGTGCCCTCAGTGCAGCAAACTCAGGTGAAACACGTCCCACCAGAACGTGCAACCCTGGTCTGGGAGGATTTTATATACACCGGACCCTGTAGAACTGTGTTCACATGGAAGCCTACACACTGCTAGCTGTGGAATCTCCAGGAGCGTCTACTTCACCACAAGGTCGAGTGTACCTGTTGTCACCAGTAAAAGGTACAGAAAAGACTTCACGTGTCCGCGTATCATTCCTGGATTAACACTCTGAACTACCTGAGCTGCCGTATTCCATCTAGTGCAGCTCCTGGCCCCAGGGACTCCTGCTCGTCCTGTGGGGAGCATCCCATCAAGCTGTCGCACATCCCCCGGAGGCCCAAGCAGCGCCGGTGCATTCACCGGATTCCCACAGGTGGCGTCACAACAATTAAGAAACATCCCCATCCTTTTATCTCCTTTGATCTGACCACCGGGCCCCACAGCCTCAGGCATGGAACCGTGACAAGTGCTGCAACGCCTGAGACGTGAGCATCTGACAATGGTGAGTCACATCCATCTGGCCTATCAAGAGTCACTCTCATTTCATCAGTCCAAAAAACCTTTGAAAAATCAGTCTGAAGATATTTCTGGCCCCAGTCTTCACATTTTATCTTATGTTTCTTATTCAGAGGTGGTCGTTTTTCAGCCTTGTGCTTTTTGATAATCCAGTAACTTTGCAGCTCTGAAATATGGCAAAACTGGTGGCAAATGGCATCTTGGCAGCTTCACACTTGATTTTCCTCAATTCATGGGCAGTTATTTTGCCCCTTTTTTGCCCTCACGCTTCTTGTGACCCTGTTGGCTATTTGCCATGTAACGCTGGATTGTTCAGTGATCACGCTTCAAAAGTTTGGCAATTTCCAGACTGCTGCATCCCTTTGCAAGACATCTCACAATTGTGGACTTTTCAGAGCCGTCACATCTCTCTTGTGACCCATTTTGCCTAAGGAAAGGCATCTGCCTAATAAATAAGCACACCATATATAGGGTGTTGATGTCATTACACCACACCCCTCCTAATTAAAGAGATGCACATCACCTGATTTAGTTCTTTGGTAGTTGGCTCTCAAGCCTATACAGCTTGGAGTAGGACAACATGTATAAAAAGGATTATGTGATCACAATACTCATTTGCTGAATAATTCTGCACACAGTGTATTCTAAATCACTTATCTAAATCAGCTGCACTCCCGACCTCAGCTTTTATACTGGCTGCACTGGCTATGATAGTCCCTCCTGATCCCCATGTGATGTGATAGCTGCAGGGCATTACAGTGACACTCACACAGTTGTACCTGAAGCCATATGAGCCTTCTGTGGCTAATGCAATCTCTAACAATGACTAAAGTGTTTGTGAGCCTTTTTTTGTTGAGATTTGAATGGATCAAATCACAAATTGTTCGTCTTCCACCTGTTCTGCAAATATCTTCATCCCAGTAAAGTTCCTCATCTATTTTTCAGATCCCGGTATCCCGATGCTCAGATCAATGCTCACCTGGAAGCCGGAAAAAGGCGAGAGAGACAATTCACACCTGCTGCTATGACTGCGTCCCATGTTCAGAAGGAGAGATCTCTAATGTAACCGGTATGTACAGAAAGAGGATTGTAAATGGCCTCCGTCACCCTCTAATAAAACACTCAGCCCCGGCATCAGCCTCATTCACCGGCTGCAGAGCAGGACGTCACTCCGGGATCGGTGATTTCAGCACTAGCGCTGTGTGGAGCGGTGACTGCCGCCGGCACTGCTGAGCGGTTACACGGATGAGACAACTTCACATTCTCCCTTCTGTTACACAGATGCCGATATACAGAGAATCTATAGATTATCATCATGGAGGAAGGGCAAGAGCATTTATTCTCATAATACAGTGTTCAGCAAGGATGTATCACACATGATAGGATTAAATATGTGGCACCCCTGGGTCAAAGTGCCACAGTGTCATTACTGCCCCCAGGTGGTGCTGTCACAAGAGAGCAACAAAGGGTATTCTCATCAAGCAACACACACACAACACCAACACCTCCAGGCCAGAAGGGGGAGACCAAGCCCGGGTTCATGGTGAGCTCCCCTATATATTCTGGTCTCGAGAGAAGTAAGTTAGTGCAGTTGCTGGGAGGACTGTGAAGAGGACCTGAGTGTAAAGGAGCATTGCTAAGCTCATCCCAGAGTCGCTAGCTGAGTTCCATGCCTAAGGCTAGGGTCTGAGGAAAGGAGAAGCAAGAACACACCTGGGAGGCTGAGCAACTCCATGCTCTCCCCGGAGGAAAAGCACATAGAAT
The DNA here is from genome assembly GCA_033576535.1 of Allobates femoralis. Taxonomy (NCBI): domain Eukaryota; kingdom Metazoa; phylum Chordata; class Amphibia; order Anura; family Aromobatidae; genus Allobates; species Allobates femoralis. The sequence goes on from JARQOC010000083.1 coordinate 58,495, forward strand.
GGACACCGGAATCTGAGACTGTGCAGGGTCACAAATCCCCGCAGTCAACATCGGACAGGGGGGGTTTCAGATTCCTAGCCACACTACCGACAGACACAGCAACGGAGAGAGAAATCAGAGACACTGGCACCTGGGAACAGGGTAAAGTAAAAGACTCGAGTTGCCTGTCATACCAGTACCTCACAGGATGAGACAAGGCCGGCAGTCTAGCTTAAGCAGCAGCAGGAGCCAAATTGCAAGCTCAGTAAGGGAGCCAGAGACCCGGTTAGGTGAGAATTACCCTACGTTGCTCTCAAGACTCCGTAAAGGACTCCAGTAAAGAACTGACAAAACTACAAACCGTGAGTCTGCTTATTCCTTGTGCCCGTCGCCCAGCACCCAACACATAGACAATTTACACCTGTCCTGGGGACACTCAGCCCTACCCGAGGAGGGCTTACCATCCACGCTGCCCTAAGTCACCATCTCCAGCAGGAATACAGCAGCGGTGGTCCCCACTGACCACATAACCCAGGTGGCGTCACGACAAAATCCCCTGTAAATTACCCCTTTTGGACTGAGCCCAGGCCATGGGATCACATCACGACTACCGTGACCCCAGAGAGACAGCACTGGCCCGGCCCCAAGTACCACAAAGCCTGGGGGCCCCTGAGATACACAGATCAGAAGTACAGTATCACACATGATAGGTTTAGATACACAGATCAGCCTATAGTATCACACATGATAGGATTAGATACACAGCTCAGAAGCACAGCATCACACATGATAGGTTTAGATACACAGATCAGCCTATAGTATCACACATGATAGGATTAGATACACAGGTCAGAAGCACAGTATCACACATGATAGGATTAGATACACAGCTCAGAAGCACAGTATCACACATGATAGGATTAGATACACAGCTCAGAAGCACAGTATCACACATGATAGGATTAGATACACAAATCAGAAGCACAGTATCACACATGATAGGATTAGATACACAGCTCAGAAGCACAGTATCACACATGATAGGATTAGATACACAGATCAGAAGCACAGTATCACACATGATAGGATTAGATACACAGATGAGAAGCACAGTATCACACATGATAGGATTACATACACAGATGAGAAGCACAGTATCACACATGATAGGATTACATACACAGATGAGAAGCACAGTATCACACCTGATAGGATTACATACACAGATGAGAAGCACAGTATCACACCTGATAGGATTACATACACAGATGAGAAGCACAGTATCACACCTGATAGAATTAAACCATTGTTGTCAGATCTCTGCACCCACAGCCCACTTCCCTCCATGTTTGGTGAACGATCCCAGACAATGAGCGTCCAGCAGATCCAATGATGTTGTAATCCAGTCCAGCACAGCGCGGTAGATCAAGACATTCCCAACCTTATTATACAACATAACAAACAACTTGTCCAACCACAAACTCCAGCAAATGTCCAGCAATAATTTCCATCAATTGATAATGTATTTCACCCCTTACTTTGTGCAGAGGGAAAATCTAGTAATGAGCAAACTGAAGTGACACAAATTGAACTTGGGTTGAATTTTTAGGAATTCGCTGAATCTGGAAAATGTTAATAATTTGCAGTTTTCATCACACACTATGAGACTTTTTTGCACACCTGTTATATGTCTCTACTTTGGCGTCACACACACAACACCGGTACTGCAGCCGCGTCATCTGTTATTAGGATTTTCCTCCTTTTCTTGAAAGAAAGAATTGTGCTAAAAAATAAAACAGAGAAGGAAAAAATAAAGCCCTTTCCTGTGATTGGGTGATTCCAGCGATGTGTCACTTACAGGGCGGCTCCTGTAGAGGTCACAGAAGAACGCTGTGCAGCAGAGGATTCTGGGTAGAGGACGAGTGACTGCTGCTATTTCCTTCTACACATTCCTGAGCTCTGTATAACATGTCAGGCTCGGGGGAGCTAGAGGGACTTAAAGGCTTTCACCCTTAAAGACAATGAATCTCTGAACCTCCGACCTCATGACTGATATCTCTACATTTCTAAACAATTACAGGAATCTGCAGTTATTGATGTAAAGTGATTTTATTCTCTAAGAAAAGTTGTCCCCAAATGTTTGTAGACCTGTAATATCTCAACCAGAGCAGGTTCTCCCTCCCCGGGTCCAGCGCCGGCTCTCCACCACTGCTCTGTGTTCTGTCTACAGTGGATGACTCACCGTGGCCGGGACTTGCACGTCACAGGTGTTTTCTTCTCCCTTGTCACGGAACCGCGCCTGCAGCTGTGGGGCCCGGTGGTACAGATCAATATTGTTGGCTGAACAGTTAAGGGGTTAATTGTTTCGTGACGCCACCTGTGAGAGTTCCGGTGATATCCACCGACGCTGCTGGGGCCCTCGGGGATGGGATGCAGCAAGATGGGACGCTCCCCACAGGACGAGCGGGAGTCCCCGGGGCCAGGAGGTGCACAAGATGTTGTGAAGCAGCTGCAGTTACCTTCTACATGCGGAGATGAACAGTTCTGAAAAAGGCACGGACACTGGAAGTCTCTGTAACGGGTACTTTACTGTAACCAGCAGGTGATACATGGTATACAGTTAACGGGTAACGGACCAGGTGGACTTAGCAATGACCAGTGTTCCTCAGAGCTCCGCGGTGTTCCTCCATTTTAAGCTAGTTTGTGTTGCCGTTGTCGCCTTGGGGTGCCAGATCGGGTACAAGGAGGCTGCTTCAATTTCCCTACCGGTGAATTCTGACTGGATGTGTGGGGGAGCCTTGGGTCCTTTTGGTGGGTACTCCGCTGGCAAGACAACTCTGTGTGCGGCGGTGGTGGGGTGCTCCTGTAAAGCGGTCCCTCCACTCCTGATTTGCATGGCAGTGATAAACAACTCCCAGCTTCGGAACCAGTAATCCGATTGTAGATGGGCACGGGTGTATTTTGGACCCGCATATGGTTGCCCAGAATCCGGTTGTTGAGGCATCGGGTAATGGCACCCAACCGGGGGGGTGGCCCGGGGGCTGCATGGAACTGTGCAGAGCCCCCGCTCCTACGTTCCTCTCTCGGCCACGTTCACTCTCCTTCTCTCCTCACTACTCCTAAACACTACCCTACACTCCACCCACCAGGACCTTATTGGCCCTCTATACTGGTGATGCATGTGGGGTATGGAGCTCTGAGTTTTAACCATGTCATTGCTTAGTCAGAGAATATTGCTGCTGCTGTCTGGGCTGCAATACACTCATGTGATGCACTCGTTGCGGGACGCCACACTCCCCCTTGGTGAATTATTCTTGTCCCCAAGTGTCACGCTACCCAACATTACAGAGGCATTTTTATATTTTTATAACCGGTAACAAAAGAAACACTTTTATTAATAACAGGTATGCATTTAAACCAAAACCAGTACGAACAGGTTAACCATTACGGACCCGGCGGGCGGTCTACTGTCCTTAATGCAAGTCCAGGGCTGTTGCGGCCGCACTTCTGGCAGTTAACGGGAAAAAAAAGTCACTTTCAAGTTCACACGAGATCACTTATGGAGGGAACAATTACGCACTCTTATGGCAAACCAACCATCATAACAGGGATGTCGCTCGTAAGTAATAATGTCCCCTCTATACAAATCGCGATAAGGGTGTCCCTTCGGTAAGTGCGGTTCTACATCGCGACGCACCACGAACACTTCCTCATACACACCCTCCTCCCTGGCAAAACCCCACCCGGTAGATAGGTTGAACGAAGTCACTCTACCTTCCTTGCGAAGTTCATTAGGTAATGGGAGGTAATGGGGATTGACGACGAGCCTCGGCACGGGCTTCCATGTTAGCCCGTTCACGAGCTCGCCACTCCGCTCAGCGGAGCTGACGTACATCATCGTCCGTGTGAATCGGGGCATGGATGTAGTCACTGCGAGGAATGGGTTGCTGAGAAGCTTGACTCTGGCGGGAAGTCTGGATGGGCACCCGGGCAAACGGCACAGGGGAAGGCGCCGCTGCTGCACCCGACCAGTGTACCCGAGCTGGTTGCTCGGCCGGAGGTTCCTCGGTATCTCCCCATGCGGAACCGGTGTGATAGAGGTCCTCAGGGATGCTCTGAGTCTCGTCGTCCTCTTCCTCCACTCCTTCAACAATCACATCGGGCTGCGCATCGGGTAAAGATGCTGGATCGGATTCTTCCAGACAGATGGGTGATGGTGCTGCGGAGTCCTCTCTTCAGTCGTCCTGCAGGGCTTCCAGGCTGCCTGCCTCTTCGTCTGTGGCTTCAGCACTTTCAGGTGGTAGTGTTGTTTCTATCCCGGTAACCAGATAGGCCTCTAAGGTTTCAGAGTGGGCCTCCGGTTCTGGGGATAAACGGGTAACAGTCTTTAGTTCAGTGGTGATGAGACCAGTAGTGGGTTCCTCTACGGGAACTAAACAGGTGTTGGCTTCCGTGGTGGAGCAATTTGCAAGCTCCGGCTCTGGAACAGGTTCAGTTGCGGTCTCAGACCCTGGAACGGGATAGGTCACGGCCTCCGTTGGAATAACGCAGTTCACGGGCTCTGGTGATGAGGCAGGACAGGTGGTTGGCACTGGTGAGGTGGCGGAACGGGAGCTGATGTCTGGTTGTGGAGTGGGACCACTTGTAAGTCCTTGCTGGATAGCTCAGTGAAGTCGGCTGGCCAGACCCGCACTCCAGCTGCGGATCGTCCACTCTGTCGTTTCCATGAGTCTCACCCGGAGGTCTTGCAGTGCTTCTTGCCAGAAGTCGGGGTTGCCGTATATGGTGAGGACGGGACCCGGACCCGGATGGCTTATGGCTGCTCTGGCCTCCGCCTCGACCTCCTGCATCAACTCATGGAGCTTCATGCTGGTCATCTTCTTGTTAGGAGAGCCGCACCCATCCAAACTGGTAACCGTTCTCCTTGTAGAGCTGGTGGAAAAGCCTTGACACTCCCACTTTCTGGGGGTTTTTGTAGTCCATAGGTGGAAAAAAGTATTTGGTCCGCCCCCATGGTTGTTTCGAGCAATCGGGGGTGGTAAATGATTTTAGTGCCTTTGCCTTGGCCCTCCCACGAAGAGGGGCAGAGGCTCACCCCTGGGCCTGCATGTGGCGATCTCCATGGCGGTTTCGGCCATTTTGTGCGCCATCTTGGCCCAATGGTGAAAAGGCGGGAAAAGCTCAATTTAGGATGAACAAAGTCCTTTTTGATTAAATAAAGTTCTTTTAAAGCACACTATACCCGTTAAGGAACGGGCCTGCTCGTATCCTGTTCGTGACGCCAAATTCTATGACTCACCGTGGCCGGGACTTGTCGCAGGTGTTTTCTTCTCCCTTGTCACGGAGCCGAGCCTGCGGCTGTGGGGTCTGGTGGTACAGATCAATATTGTTGGCTGAACAGTTAAGGGGTTAATTGTTTCGTGACGCCACCTGTGAGAGTTCCAGGGATATCCACCGGCGCTGCTGGGGCCCCCGGGGATGGGATGCAGCAAGATGGGATGCTCCCCACAGGACGAGCGGGAGTCCCCGGGGCCAGGAGCTGCACAAGATGTTGTGAAGCAGCTGCAGTTACCTTCTACATGCGGAGATGAACAGTTCTGAAAAAGGCACGGACACTGGAAGTCTCTGTAATGGGTACTTTACTGTAACCAGCAGGTGATACATGGTATACAGTTAACGGGTAACGGACCAGGTGGACTTAGCAATGACCAGTGTTCCCCAGAGCTCTGCGGTGTTCCTCCATTCTAAGCTAGTTTGTGTTGCTGTTGTCGCCTTCGGGTGCCAGATCGAGTACAAGGAGGCTGCTTCAATTTCCCTACCGGTGAATTCTGACCGGATGTGTGGAGAAGCCTTGGGTCCTTTTGGTGGGTACTCCGCTGGCAAGACAACTCTGTGTGCGGCGGTGGCGGGGTGCTCCTGTAAAGCGGTCCCTCCACTCCTGGTTTGCATGGCAGTGATAAACGACTCCCAGCTTCGGAAACAGTAATCCGATTGTAGATGGGCACGGGTGTATTTTGGACCTGCATATGGTTGCCCAGAATCCGGTTGTTGAGGCACCGGGTAATGGCGCCCAACCAGGGGGGTGGCCCGGGGGCTGCACAGAACTGTGCAGAGCCCCCGCTCCTACGTTCCTCTCTCGGCCACATTCACTCTCCTTCTCTCCTCACTACTCCTACACATTACCCTACACTCCGCCCACCAGGACCTTATTGGCCCTCTATACTGGTGATGCATGTGGGGTATGGAGCTCTGAGTTTTAACCATGTCATTGCTTAGTCAGAGAATATTGCTGCTGCTGTCTGGGCTGCAATACACTCATGTGATGCACTCATTGCGGGGCACCACATGGAGACCTCACAGCTACAGCGCACATCACCCTGCAGCCAATCACTGAGCTCAGCAGTGCTGACAATGGAGATGGCACAATCCTCTGAGCTCAGTGATTGGCTGCAGCGGTGATGTGCTCTGAAGTTGTGTTATTTGTGGGTTATCGCTGCTGCCCAATCATTTCTTTAATTAATGGAGACTAAGGGGTAAGCTTTTCTCCTTATGGAGAGTGACGCACCAATTTGGCAGCCAATAATGAGGAGACTTAGAACCACAATGCTCCTCTGGGAAATTAATATGCATATGTCTCTTCAGAGAAGAAGTAAACCTGAACTCTAGCACCATCTATTAGAATTAGCAGTCCTAAAAGTCAAAATCGACCCTTTAATGAGCCTTGTGTACTTGTTATATCCAGTAGGTGGACCCAGAGTTCATGTCAATTTCCTCTCTAAAAAGACATTTCTATATTAAATTAATGGACAAACTCCTTCATTTTGATGTCTTTGTTATTGTAGGCCCACGTTTGGGGGTGTGATGTGTGGTTTGGTCCCTAAATAGGGGAATGGTGTATGAATATATATTTATTGATTGATGGCCAAGTTATGAGCGAATAAATGATCGGAGCATAGAATTATACTGAGGGAGACATGACGCCACGTGGATTTATCATTCCAATAACGCTTATTTGTATTAAGATAGACAGACAGACGCTGTAGATAGACATTTCCACCATAATTAATGTAATATGATATGAAATCTTCCTACAGACAGTGAGAGCTGCATGAAATGCCAAAGTGATGAATGGCCAAATGAGAAGAAGGACCGATGTCTGCCCAAAGTGATGGACTTCATCTCTTACCAGAATGACACCATGGCTTCTGTGTTGTCTTCTGTCTCGGTCTTCGGATGTCTTGTCACCGGCTTCATATTTGGAATATTTCTTTTCTACCGGGACACTCCTATTGTTAGAGCCAATAACCGGAGCCTGAGTTACCTCCTCCTGGTCTCCATCCTCCTCAGTTTCCTCTCGGTCTTCTTGTTTCTTGGTCGTCCCAATGACATAACTTGTAGATTACGTGAAACCAGTTTTGGGGTTTTCTTCTCAGTCGCCGTCTCTTCACTTCTCGCCAAGACGGTCATGGTTTGTGTAGCTTTTAAGTCCACCAAGCCTGGAAGTCCCTGGAGAAAATGGCTGAGTGTGAAGCTGCCCTATACCATCGTGTTGTTGTGTTCTTCCCTCCAAGTTGTACTCTGTGTTATCTGGTTGTCTATTTCTCCCCCATTCCAGGACCTGGACACTGAGTCTTATCCTGGGAAAATCATCATTCAGTGTAATGAAGGCTCAGATCTCTGCTTCTACTCCATGTTGGGTTATCTGGGGCTCCTGGCCGCTGTGAGCTTTGTTCTGGCTTTCATGGTGAGGACATTACCGGACAGTTTCAATGAAGCCAAGTACATCACCTTCAGCATGCTGGTGTTCATCAGTGTCTGGATCTCCATGATCCCGGCTTATCTGAGCACCAGAGGGAAGAACATGGTGGCCGTGGAGATATTTGCAGTGATGGCTTCCAGTGCTGGACTCTTAGCTTGTGTGTTTTTCCCAAAATGTTTTATTATTTTGTTTCAATCTGAAATGAATCAAAAAACTGAGCTGCTCGGAAAAAGAAAGGAATGAGTGTGAGATATTATCCCCCTGTGACTATAATAACTGATTCTGTACATTACACCCCATGTTACAGTAAGATAAAAGCGTCTCTATCAGCTTGTATGAAAGGAATGAGTGTGAGATATAATAATAATCTTTATTTATATAGCGCCAACATATTCCGCAGCGCTTTACAATTTAGTGCTTCATATACAAACAGTCATAACTAACAATTATGAAAATGCAATATAATAATTAAAAGTAGAGAATCAATGTCAAAATTACAATGCAATAATTAAAGCAAAAATAAAGGTGACCCTTTTTAAAAGAGCTTACAGTCTACAACGAGATTCAGATTACATAAAGATCACAGGCTTATTACAGTCATGGTCCAGGCATCGTGAGGAAATGGGGGATATAAGAAAATTACATGAATGGTCAGCAGACAATCTGTGTAGAGGTTTTAGGTTTGATGGAATGTGAATGAGAGTTATGTCCACTAGTGAATGGGCTATATTATGTACATGATAGGCCACCTTAAAAATATGTGTTTTTAGGGAGCTATGTAAGTTGTGTATAGTCCTAATTTCTTGGGGTAGAGCATTCCAGAGAATTGGTGCAGTTCGGGAGAAGTCTTGGAGCCGGGAGAGAGAGGTTCGGATTAATGCAGATGTAAGTCGAAGGTCATTTGTTGCACATAGAGAACAGGAAAGGTGATACACAGAGATTAGGGAAGAGATGTAGGGAGGTGCTGCACTGTGAAGATCTTTGTGGGTGAAAACAAGTAGTCTGAATTGGATCTTGTAGTATATAGGCAGCCAGTGCAGTGACTGGCACAGAGCAGAGGCATCTGAGTATCGATTGGCCAGATGGGTGATCCCGGCCGCTGCATTAAGGATGTTTAGTGTTGTAGCAGATTTCTCCTCTTAATTATAATGTTTTCTAGCACCTTTACACATAGGTGTTGCCAGTCATTCTTTAATGTTTCATTAAGGATGGACTGGAGAGGGGAAAGTCTATTGAGGGAGCAGCCAATTAATAGTGAATTAAAGTAATCAATTTAGGAATGGATAAGGGTGTCAGTGGGAGTTTTTGTTCTTTCCATGGTGAGGAAAGGGTGGACTCTAGAGTAATGATGAGCCAACACCTAAGTGTTCGAATTTTATTCGATATGCCAAATTGGGGTGTGATCGACGAATTGTTCGACGAACACTGTCGAACCCCATTAAAACCAATGGCAGGCTGCAGCAAACACATAAAAAACACCGTCAAAAGTGTCCAAAAGCTGCCAAACTACTCAGAATAGTGACAATAATCTACCCACAGCACAAATAGTCTTATGGCGTAGCATGGGTGCACGAGACACGGTCTGTGCCAGCCTGCACACTCTTACAAAGCACTTCATATTAGAAGGTGGTTAACATTCACCAGAGGTGAGTGAAACTGACTTTGAAATGACAAATGGATGAGTTACTGGGGAAAAGTGGCAGTAGTTTTCTATATTAAGTAAAAAGGGGTGGAGGAGTAAAAGGAGGATAAGACACATGTATAGGCATGTCACTCAGAGAGCCCTGCTCAAATCATGTACCACACAGCAAGGGGACCCCAACACAAGTCCTCACTCTTCCCAAAGGGTCAGACCACAGGAAAATATCATCAATTGTCCCAGACCAAAAATTGCTGAATGGCCCAGCCTGCATGCATGGCACAGGGTCTGGAACAGGACCTGGCCTAGCATTTCAAGGTTAAACATTGCTCAGCAACTATACGTTTTGTGGAATATTAAAGGAAAAACCAGAGAGGTAGGTCACTGACCTGTTTAGGCCTAGTGAGTCGGATAAACTGTAAGCTCATGCAAGTGCTCCCATCAATGATATGCCCTGCCACAAACAGGTGGGACAACAATAAGTTTCGTGGAATATTACAGGAAATAATAGAGAGGTAGGTCAGTGACCTGTGTAGGCCTACTGGGCCAGATAAACTCAAAGCTCATACAAGTGCTCCCTTCAATGTTATGCCCCACCACACACAGGGCAATTATACGTTTCGTGGAGTATTACAGAAAAAATTAGTACCATCTTCAAGCCAAACTAAAATGTCTACTTCTTTTCGTGGTATTCTGCTATTATCCCTGTCTTACGCAGCAGAGCATCGCTAAAACGTGTAGATGAGGCCAAAAAAGACCAGGTGCTGCAATAGTTATCAAGCGCTCAATCAAGTGGGCTCTCTCCCACTTCAACTTTAGCATCACAAACATTCCAGTCCTCAGAGGTATAACCCTAATTGCACTTGCTTCCTCACAGTTCACAAGTCTCCAGCTGCCCTACTGACTATGGGTTAACACAGATGGGTGATTCTGCAGAGCTGTTTACTCATACTATCGCCTGGAAATCAGAGGTCTGCTCCAAAGCTTGAGCGAATGAAGACGAGGAAATGATCTGCACCGATGCCCAAAATCTTTGTGAGTCGGATCCAGGCTCAGATGAAGAAGGGTCCGAGAATAATGTAGACCCTTATTCCCAAACTGTAACCCCTGTTAGTGAAGACAATGAGGCAGATAATGATAAGACTCAGATACATGATTGGAATGACAACATGACTTTGCGCTCAGGGCAGAAAGAGGTTAGCTAGCGTGAGAACACACAGGGCAATGATGAGGTTGAAGATCCCACTTACTGTCAACCCACATGCAGCCAGTTGATGAGGTCAGCAGAGGAGGTGGAGGAGTATGCTAGTGATGAGGTTAGGTTGCAATTTCCTGGACAGAGACAGAGTCCTGGAAGCACGTCAACAACTGCGTCCTCAGCCACAATTCTGCCTCTTTGCATGGGCGCTAAGCCTTGCCTAGCCTGGGCCTTTTTTCAGATCGTAAAGGATGACCCAACTCATGTTATCTGCAAAATGTGTAAACAAATTCTGAGTAGAGGCCAAAAAATCTATAGTTTGAGTACTTCATACATGAACCGTCACATGGACATGAAGTATAAGTCACAGTGGGATGCTCACTGTGCTACAATGTGGCCTAGCGCTCCTGGCCTACCACCGTCTGGCCCATCAAGTGCATGTATGGCTTCTTCATCCTCTGTGACTGTGGGGACCGCTGTCACACATGCTTTCGGCCGCAGAACTTCCACCTCTTTACCCGCAACAGCCAGTGTGACTGACAGGTCGTCAGCTGTTTTGGAAGTGGAAACACCTGCTGGTGTTGAGTGTGACGGGGTGTACGGCAGAGCAGGAAGGGACAACAGACCTAGGGACGATCCAACAGATTTATTAACAAGAACGCTGGAACAACACACTCAGGTAGCTCTACAGAGTCCACAATTAGTCCAACGGAAACAGACTCGGGGGCACCTCCCGATAATCCTTGTGCCAGATAACAAAGCAATAGACCACACGAGTCCAATGGATTCCACACAATCCCATGGACGACGAGATATGTCCTCAGCTCAAGTCTTGCCCCGTTCGCTTCCGCAGTCACAGATGGACGTGGGATCTTGCCTCGGCTAAGAATCCTCACTCCTTCTCCTTCAAGGGACAACTCACATCTGATACTAAAAACATGAATGTATTGTCCTGTGCCTGTGGATCCACCCCTCCTATTCAATGGTTTGGTCCATCAGAAGAGTCTAGGATAGTAGGCTCCGGGGTGTCTGCGAGGATGTGTATTGGAAGTAATGCCCTTCTTATGAGAACAATGGGGAATTCCCTAGCTGTGTTGACCAAACTGAATTAAAACATGGTTACTTACATCACAAGACATTGCAAAGTATACAGCAAATACAACCAGAGAAAAGTTACACCACATCAAATGACATATTATACAGAAATACAAGACAGGGAAAACTACATATCATGACATTGAGCCCTGTCAGACATCGAGAGCACCACTTTTTTATGAATGTGACATAATATGTCTGCCTGCACCTACCTCACAGACCAGCAGTTTGTCTGGGACACCCTACTCGACCCTGTCTCAGCACAGCAGCCAGCTCTCGGTTCCTCAGATGTGAACAAGTAAAAGACCATTTCTTCCTACCCATGCCAAAGCTGAGAGGTTGAATTTCACCATCTGCAAGCTGTTGGCTACGGAAATGCTGTCTTTCTGCCTAGTTGGTACATACAATTTTCAAGTGGATACAGAGGATTTTTGAGACCTTATGGCTTTCGCAGTACCCCAGTACCAGATGCCCAGTCGCCCCTGATTGTTGAAGAAACCTGCCTGTGCTAAACCAGCATGTTGTAAAAGAAAAGAGAAGGAGCGCAAATGTGAAGCACCTCAGGGTAAACCGTATTGCAGGGAAAGCGGGGTTTCCACTCACCTTGTGGAGTTGTACTGGCTGGGTACAACTCCAGTAACAGCCTCCTGTGGAGCAATGCCAGCAGGGTGTCCCCGAGAAAATCCTCGTGCCAGGGAGAGAGCAGTGTCACTTCCACCGGTCACGTGATCCAAGGCGGTGACGTCAGAAAGGTCCTAGTAGTCCTCCAGACTTGGATAAACAGGTTCTTTTTATAAACGATGCCTCTCTTCCAAAGCTGCTGAACCGCACGGTCCCTCAGAAGGGAGAGAAGTGCACAGGAAAAAATAGTTGCGGTTCTGATAGCGCTAAGGAAGGAGGGCAAGGGGAAATTGTTATGATGAACAGACCTTTATTAAAAACACGGTCCCTCAAACTCCGCTACGCGTTTCGACGTTACCGTCTTCATCAGGTGGAATGTTGCACACAGCATCACCACTTCCTTGAGAAACTCTGTGTGTGACAGGGTGCATTTTACCACAGACACGTGGACGAGTTAGCATGGACAGGGGTGTTACATGTCGCTAACTGGGCACTGGGTGACTATGGTGACAGCAGGAGAAGGGGCTGCTGTACAAGTTTTGCCATCCCTATGGGTTGTGTGTGTAGAGGTTCCTCCACTGCTTCTACCTCCTCCCCCTCTTGTAGTTCCTCCACCTGTGCCCGAAACCTGTCTGGTAATGTGACACGTGTTCAAACTGCGCAGAAGGAATCCAGCATACCTCCTTACTATGCTGGCAGCAGGGCTCAACGCCATCAGGCGGTGTTTACGTTAAAATGTCTGGGAAATGTGAGTCACACAGCTGAGGATTTGTGGTCAGTTCTGGAGACCAAGTTTAATCAATAGTTGTCTCCACTGAACCTGCAGCCAGGAAAGGAGTGTGTGACAATGCTGCAAACTTGGGAGTGGCCCTTCGCGGGGGCAAGGTGACACACGTGCCTTGAATGGCTCATGTCTTGAACCTGGTCATTCAGCAATTTCTAGCCCCCTATCCCAGCCTAGATGCGCTTCTACAGAGGGGATGGTCGCTGTGTGCTCACTTCCGCCATTCACATCCCGCAGCTCAACGACTTGCATTGCTCCAGAAATCTTTCGGCCTGCCGGTTCACCTCCTGAAATGCGATGTGCCGACACGATGGAATTCCACTCTGCACATGTTGCAGCGACTGTGGCAGCAGCGACGAGCCCTGGTGCAGTATGTTATGACGCATAGCCTGGGCAAACGCGATCCTAAGGTGGGGCAAATCACGCTGCTGGAGTGGTCTCAGTTCAAGGACCTCTGCACCCTTCTGCAGAGTTTTGAAATGGCTACTAAAATGTTTAGCGCTGACGATGCCATTATCAGCATGACTATTTAGGTCATCTACATGCTTGAGCACACTTTAACCAGTATGTGGAATCAGGTGGTGGGCCAAGAGGAAGGGGAGGAAGAACAGGAGGAAGCGTATGTGTGGCACCCCACTACGTAGGTGCCACAAAAGGGGTACTGCACCCAGAAAAGCGGTGTAGTACTCCACTGCAATTGGGACTATGGTCACAAGATGGAGCCCTAGAGCTGACACCCACACACTAGGACAGTAGGTGGGAGGGAAACCTGGGAGGATGTATAGTGGCCTCTAGGGGAACTAGTGAGCAGTTGGAGTTGCAGTTGGAGTAGGAAGAAGTGAGAGTCGGAGGAGGAGGTGGAAGGAACCAGGCAGCCAGCCTGAGGAAACCAAGAGGGCCATCTCGGCTGAGAGACCCAAGAAAGGAAGAGATCCCTAAAAGAAACAGAGAAAGAGAGCAAGGAGACTCAGAAGTGCAGAGTTAACTTGAGTGGGGAGCGAGTAACGGATAGAGTTTGCCCCATAGGAAGTAACCCGGGTACCAGAGCCCGCACCTGTGAGTTCTCTAAGTCTCACAGAAAATCCGTACAACAGGGATATTGCAAATACAGCCCTGACTCCCAAAGATCCTACTAGAGGGAAGCCAGGACTGGCAGGGCGCTGCAGTCCAGACAGAAGGTTGACCTGACGGTTACAAGGGAGGAGAAGAGAAGCAGAAGCAGCAGGAGGCCAGATTATCTACGGAAGATCAGGCTTCAAACACTGGGAACAGAAAAGAAGGAAAGGAAAGGAACATAAAGGAGGGTTCCATCTTAAGCCAGAAATCCCAATTGCAGCCTGGAGCATTCACCAGTATACCATCTAATGAACTGTTGAACTGTAAGGCTGAAAGAAAGAGTTCAAGTAAAGTTACCCGGTGAAGTGAAGCTTTGACTCTGTTGCATCCTTTCCATTACAAACTGTTTGCTTTACTGCATCACTACCCCAGTGGTCCAGTCCTGCCTGCGGGGACTATTCCATCCAAGCCACAATACCACCGACCACCGGAGGACTGTGGCGGCGCTGGTGGTCATCACCAGACTCAGCAGGTGGCGTCACGAATACAACAACTTGTAAATAATCCCCTGTAAATATATTCCCCCATTTTTCAGTTGACCCCCAGGGCCACAGCTTCAGGATGGCCACCCGTAACTTCCCAGACTGAACCCAAGCCCGGGAGCCGAGTACCCCGAACCCCTGGGTGCGCTTCATATGCGGAAGGGATAACAAGATCTCAAAGGTCCAGACTGTCAGCAGCACGATGGTGGCTGAAATAGGAGGGTGGGGGAGAGGGAGTGAGAACAATGAGGGTGCAGGAGCCGAGGAAGAAATGAAGGATGAACAGGCGATGGGCATGGAAGACTCAGCAGATGAGGGAGATCTTGATCACATTGCTATTGTGCTAGGTTGGGGGGAGAGGGCAGAGGAAGCAAGCGTGAATGTTACCCTGCCGCCACCAACACAACAAGGACTTGGACCTCCTGGATGTTCTACCTTTCCAACCCAGGGAACTTCGAGTCATCATCACTCAAACGTTAACAGTAACAGTGTATCTGGTAACAGCTAGGGATGAGCGAGTACTGAAATATTCAGACTCGCTAGACTCGTAACGAGTAGGTCCCGATACTCGGTACTCGTTACGAGTCTAGTGAGTCCAATGTAAGTCAATGGGGAAGCGAGTATTGCGAGTAATTCCTCTGCTTCTGGACCATATAAAGAGGTCTGGCAGCAGAGGAAAAACCTGCAATTCCCCATTCTATTTTTTAAAAGCCAGCGATAAAAAGCCACCGGCTTTTAAACAATGCTGAATCCCCCAACTGGCTCCCCGCTGCCTGACAGCAGGATCCTCCGCTTCCCCCACTGCCTCCCCACCCGATCCTGAGTTAGGAGCGGGCGGCAGGAGCAGAGCCAGGGAGCAGGGAGCGAAGGACCCAGGCGGGGAAGCCGGCGGTGAGAAAACTTCACCGCTGGCTTTCTCCTTCTGTTCTGCACTCCCCCCCACTCCCTCCTGTCCCTCCCCGCTCAATGGCCCTGCTCCCTTCGCCCGATCCTAACTTAGGATCGGGTGGGGAAGCTGTGGGGGGAGCAGAAGATCGGTCAGGCAGCGGGGTGCGCAGAACCAACCGCAGCACGCAGTGAGCTGTTCGCGATCGTGAACTATGAGTTCAAACTGGATTCTGCTGGATTGCCCCAGTCCGGAGCAAGCTGGCACCATAGAGTCCCATGTTATGGGGCGTCGGATTGCACCGGACCGGTACAATCCGGGAGAATCCGGTTTGATCAGGTTTTCTCTGTCGGACGCCTTCCCGCCGGGATTTTCAAATGAACAGCTGACTCAGGTCAGCTGTTCAATTGAAGTAGCAGTGCTGTCAGGTTCATGTGAGTTCATGCTTGCCAGCATGAACTCACATGAACTTTCCCACGCCTGGGTGCACAGCTCTGCTACATCTCTGGTGGAGGTTCTCTACCAGACATGTAGCAAAGCTAAAGAAGAACCCGGGATTGGACTACGTCGGACGGAAGAGGATTTTTTAAAAATAAAGATGGAGTTTCTAAGTGTGTTTTTGTTTTGTTTTTTTCAAATAAAAATAATTTTTCTTGGTGTTGTGATTTTATTTAAACAATTTAATAGAAATTCATGGGGGGCATGTCTACTATTGGCGTGACCCCATGAATTTCGGGCTTAGGGCCAGCTGATAACAAAAAGCTGTCCCTAACCCCTTTATTACCCAGTGAGCCATCGCACCAGGGCCCTGGAAGAGTTGGGTTCAGCGCCAGAACATGGCGCTTCAATGAACGCGCCATCTTCTGGGGCAGCTGCGGGCTGCCATTCGCAGCAGGGGGTGCCCAGAAGGCTTGGCCTCCCTGCACTGCGGATTCCAGCCCCCTGCTGCCTAGCTGTACCTGGCTGGACATAGAAATCGCGCGGATCCCCATGCATTTTTTTTAATTATTTCACTCTGAGTCACTATATACAGTGCTAACCACTCAACCACCATAGAGTGCTAATCACTGAGTCACCGTATACAATGCTAACCACTGAGCCACCTTATACAGTGCTAACCACTGACCAACCATATTGTGCTAACCACAGAGCTTACATACAGAGTTAACCACTCTGCCTCCATATACTGTAGTGCTAACCACTGTGCCACCATACTGTGCTAAACAATGAGTCACCGTACAGTGCTAACCACTGAGCCACCTTACTGTGCTAACATCTGAGCCATCATGCAGTGCTAACCATTGAGCCACCATACAGTGGTTAGCACTTTATGGTGGCTCAGTGGATTGCACAGTACAGTGGCTCAGTGTTTTGCCTAGTACGGTGGCTCAGTGGTTTGCACAGTACGGTGGCTCAGTGGTCAGCGCAGGATGGAGGCTCGGTGGTCAGCGCAGGACGGAGGCTCGGTGGTTAGCGCAGGACGGAGGCAAAGTGGTCAGCGCAGGATGGAGGCAGAGTGGTCAGCGCAGGATGGAGGCAGAGTGGTAAGCGCAGGAGGGAGGCAGAGTGGTCAGCGCAGGATGGAGGCAGAGTGGTCAGCGCAGGATGGAGGCAGAGTGGTCAGTGCAGGATGGAGGCAGAGTGGTCAGCGCAGGATGGAGGCTCGGTGGTTAGCGCAGGATGGAGGCTCGGTGGTCAGTGCAGGATGGGGCTCAGTGGTCAGCGCAGGATGGATGGCCAGTGGTCAGCGCAGGATGGAGGGCCAGTGGTTAGCGCAGGATGGAGGGCCAGTGGTCAGCGCAGGATGGAGACAGAGTGGTCAGCGCAGGATGGAGGCAGAGTGGTCAGTGGCCCTGGTGAACTCCTCCTCAGGGTCAGAAATTCACCGACTGTAGCCACCGGGCAACACTGTTGTTCCCAAATCCCGTACAAAACAACCAGCTTACACTTCCCATATTGATCCATTTTGGAGCGTCTCAAATAACACTCAAATAATACTCCACTTTATGCGACAGTATCCGCACCTCAGACACCAACAAGTCACCATGGGCCAACTTAGATGGGCTAACCAGTTCACCCACCCTAAACGCCCCAAAGAATGCCAATACAAAGTCTGTAATGAACAGCACCACTTCATACCGCGAATGGCAAACCTTACGCAGACAGTCCACCAATTTAATCAAAAGCCAAAATGACACTAGCCTCCTCGAGTCACGAGTCCGCATCCCTTTCCAAAAACCTTTCATCGTCTGCGTCACCAAAAAATCCTTTGGTACATCAAAATGCCCCAGCAACCAAAACGGCCAAGGCCACCAGCTTCTCCGTAACGACCGACACATACCTTACCCAGTCAAAATCACTACCAATCTGAGCTAAAATCAAAGACAGACGCTCAGTATAATCATCCCCTAAACCCGAAGTACTAACCAAAGATCTCCACTCCCCCCAAACTTTCATATAATGGTACCACGTAGCCGCGGACACCGAATGTCGAATCAACCCCATCGTAAGACTGTCAACAGGTTGCACAACCTGTCCGGGCACTCCATCCCTTCGGCGTCCGCCCATGGGACCAACCTCCGAAACCTGTCGAACTGAAAGAGAGACAATGCGTCAGCGACAACATTAAACACCCAGGGAAATGCTTTTCCACTACACAAACATTAAGCTCCAAACAGCGGAGAACCAATTACTGCAAATATGTGACCACTGGGGGAGACTTCGCCGACAGAGAATTAATGGCCTAAACCACCGATAGGTTATCATAATGAAAACACACCTTCCTGTTCTTAAGTCTGGGCCCCCATAACTGCAAGGCAAACATAATCAGAAACAATTCCAACAGCGTCAAGTTTGTTAACAAACCTCGGTCTTGCCAGGACGACGGCCAACATCCAGCACACCATTGCCCCCGAAAAAACGTGCCGAAACCAGCCACCCCGGTCGCTGTCAGTAAATAGTTGCAGTCCACCATTCGGACACACACTTCAACATCCAGAGCGACCGACCATTATACTTTGACAAAAATATGTGCCACACCACTAGATCAGCCTTCATCTCCTGGGTTACCTGTAAAAAATGATGTGGCAAGGACACCCCCACAGTAGCGGCCTCCAAACGCCGGGGAAAAAACCTGCCCCATTGGCATAATACAGCAAGCGAAGTTGAGTTTGCCCAACAATGATTGGAGCCTTCTCAACTGCAGCTTTTTTGCCCCCATGGCCTCCGCCACCGCATGCCTCAAATCCACCACCTTGGACACTCCATCGCCACCGAGTCTATCTCGATTCCCTAAAAACACATGACCGTAGCCGGACCCTCTGTTTTTTCAACAGACAGGGAAATCCCAAACTTCTTTGCAACCGTCTTCAGAGTTGCCAACAACACCAAACAAATATTGGAGCCAGCTGGCCCCACGCAGAAAAAATCATCCAGGTAATGTATAATACACGGAAGTCCCGAAACATCCCGAACAACTAGGGAAGGGCGAATCTACTCGCTAGGACTCGTTACTCGGCGAGTATTAAGGGACTCGCAGGACTCGGTACTCTGCGAGTTTCCCAGTGATTACTCGCACAGTAAACGAGTCCAATGCAAATCAATATCAATCCTAGTTTTGTCAGAGACGCTGACAAAACTAGGATTGCCTTTGACTTGCATTAGACTCGGCTAATGTGCGAGTAATCACTGGGAAACTCGCAAAGTAACTGCTGTTACTTTGCGAGCCGAGTCCAGCTGTCTTCTCTGTGTGGCTGCCGCAGCTCCAGGGTCCTAGAGCCCGCCTGCTCACAGAGATGATGTAGCAGAGCTGCGATTGTTCTCAGTCTGCTCATTCCCTGTGCATAGACATCTATATCTATGCACAGGGGATGTAGCAGAGAGGACATCGCGTTTTGGACTACGTCGGACGGAAGAGGATTTTTTAAATTAAAGATGGAGTCCCTAATGGCTTTTTTTTTTTATTTCTAATAAAAAATTTTCTGTGTGTTGTGTTTTTTTAACCCTTTATTGGAGATTCTTAGCGGCTGAGTCAAACGTGGCCTGACATTAAGAATCTCGGGCTTAATACCAGCTTGTATAACAAAGCTGGTATTAACCCTTTATTACCCAGCGTGCCACTGCCACCAGGGCCGCTGGAAGAGCGGGGTTCAGCGCCAGAGGATGGCGCTTCGATGAACGCGCCATCTTCTGGGGCGGCTGCGGGCTGCAATTTGCAGCAGGGGGTACCCAGAAAGCTTGGGCCTCCCTGCGCTGCGGATTCCAGCCCCCAGCTGCTTAGCTGTACCTGGCTAGACATAGAAATTGCGTGGAGCCCCACGCATTTTTTTTTTATTATTTCATGAAATTCATGAAATAATTAAAAAAAAGGGCTCCCCTATATTCTTGTGTCCGGCCAGGTACAAATAGGCACCTGGGGGTTGGGGGCAGCCCGTCGCTGCCTGCTGGATCCGGCTGGTTCCAGAAATACGGCGAAGCCCACGTGAAATTTTTTTCTGACAAATCCATAAAACAATGTAAATAAAAGGGACTGCATCTTTATTAACCCCTGGACCATGGGCGAGGGGTTAATAAAGATGCAGTCCCTTTTTTGGGATTGTTTTATTGATTTTTCAGAAAAAAAATTACATGGTCTTCGCCGTATTTCTGGAACCAGCCGTATCCAGCAGGCAGCAACGGGCTGCCCCCAACTCCCAGGTGCCTATTTGTACCTGGCCGGACACAAGAATATAGGGGAGCCCTTTTTTTTATTTCATGAATTTCATGAAATAATTAAAAAAAAATGCGTGGGGCTCCGCGCAATTTCTATGTCTAGCCAGGGACAGCTAAGCAGCTGTGGGCTGGAATCCACAGCGCAGGGATGCCCAAGCTTTCTGGGCACCCCCCGCTGCAAACTGCAGCCCACAGCCGCCCCAGAAGATGGCGCCAATATTAGACATGACCACCATGAATTTCTATTAAATTGTTTTAAAAAAAACACAACACAGAGAAATTTATTTTATTAGAAATAAAAAAAAAAAAGCCATTAGGGACTCCATCTTTAATTAAAAAAAATCCTCTTCTGTCCGACGCAGTCCAAAACGCGATGTCCTCTCTGCTACATCCCCTGTGCATATAGATGTCTATGCACAGGGAATGAGCAGACTGAGAACAATCGCCGCTCTGCTAGATCAGGCAGCAGGCGGGCTCTAGGACCCTGGAGCTGCGGCAGCCTGCACACAGAGCAGACAGCCGGACTCTTATCTGTGCGAGTTTCCCAGCGATTACTTGCACAGTAAACGAGTCCAATGCAAATCAATGGCAGAGACTCTGACAAAACTAGGATTGCTTCAGGCTGAAGCTTCCGAGACACATCTGTGATTTGTGAATCGCACATTACTCGCTATCACTCGCTTCCCCATTCAATAACATTGCACTCGCTAGACTCGCAACGAGTAGCGAGTCCCGGGCTCGGACTCGCTAGAGTCAAGCAATTCCGAGTAATTTAGGATTCGCCCATCACTACGAACAACCCATTCCACAAATTAACTAAAATACTCAAAGTAAGCACAAGAAATAGAACACCCCATAGGTAGGCAACAGTCAGCATAATATTCCCCTTCCCACATACAACCCAGCAAATGAAAACTGTCCGGATGCACTGGCAGAAGACGGAATGCAGCCTCGATATCCGATTTGGCCATCAACGCTCCATCCCCCTGGCTCCTAACCAATGACATGGACAACAATGCCGCATCTATGCTGGTGAATGAGCCGAACCATATTCGGCTCTAGCTTCGGGACCACCCCTAACAGGGACACCGTAAATGAGGCCAAGGTGGGTCCACAAAAATACCCGCCATCCTCCCCAGCTCAATCTCCTTACGCAATTTTTGACCCACCACATCAGGGAATTCTCTCGCCGACCTCAAATTGGCCAACTGAAAAATTGGAGCCCCAGGATCAAACGGGACCTTAAAGACCCTCCAAAAACCCATTCCAGAGCAACCTTGCTGCGGTTCCATCCAGGTACCTATTTAAAAAAGGCACCACCGCCTCTAACCTCACTGGCGTCCTACCTCTTTGAAGCACCATCCCCTGCCTTTCCCTTCCCTCTCTTGAAACATTTGGAATAGCTGTGACTCATGTCTAAATCTGCACAAGGCGGCAAACTTGCACTGGCCCTCACTGTACTGCCAGGAGACACCTTTCTTGAAATCGGCCGGGGTATTACCTGCTCCACTGATATCCCCAGCTTCTTCTCCCTTCCCCCCGAAAGGGCTGCACAAAGGGAGCCGTCATCATTTGCATCCATAGGGATATGTCTTTGTGATCCCACCTTATACTGGGTCGCACGGCCTTTCGTTGACGAAATTGTTCGTCATAACGAAGCCACCTGACACCCCTGTGGACCATCTGCGCCTTCCCTATGGCGTCCAAGGTTACCGGTCTACTGCAGTAGAACTGCTGGCTAGAAATGGTATCGTTTTCGGTTAATGCTTACCGAGACTCTCTACTCCTACGGAAGGAGTATCTTGAATCATCGGCGCCAGGTTCATGCACAACTAGGTGTGCTCCACAGCCATCTGATTTAGTCATTGTTTTTGGAAAACATTATAGCAGCTATACTCAAGCGTTAACAAACGCAAATCCAGGTATACGTATTCCCCAGGCGGCAGTAATCCACCTCGGTAGTGCGCCTTTTATAAGAATTTATGACATTATTCTCTACCCACCCAGGGACTGCTTTAGGATGTCCCACGGTCTGTGTCCCCCAATGAGGCGAAGGAGAAAAGGAGATTTTTGTGTACTCACCGTAAAATCCTTTTCTCTTAGCCTCTAATTGGGGGACACAGCTCCCACCCTGTTGTCCGTATCGGGCTTTGTTGGTATTGTTTCTATTTTAAATGCTTTCCTGAGCAATGCTCTGGCTCCTTTTCACAATGACGCTCGTCAAAATGGCGAACGCCTGGATCCAGTTTGTAAACGTGCGCGGTATCAGCCGATACCGCAGTTTTTCCTCATCCTCCCTCTCCTTCTTCGACTCACTCGCCTTAACATTATCTAGGTTAAATTTTTACAAGGGGAGAAGTGAAAATATCTTGACATACTCCCCCTTCCAAATTTTGTCGTTCACTTACTGCTTTAAGTGCGCCCCCAAAAGATCCTCAAAATAAATGTAAACCTCACTGCACGTCCTATCGTCCAGGTGCACCAACTTGCCCTCTTTTTCCGTACCACCCTCCGCTACTGTGGGCGACGCCACCACAGCCGGGGCCGCGAGCGTCGCCACTCCTGAACCAGCTTGTTAACACCTCCCTGAGCCGGCACTCCTGGCCCACTCGCCGCCATCGAGGGTACCCAAACCCTGACCAGGGAATGTCCAGACCCACTCACTACATGCTCAGCCACCATACCCTGCAAAACAGACAGCAATTGCTCCAACAGATCCTGGGATACACCGCCAGTTAATAACGCCCCCGTGCCCCTACCGGGTCCATTACACCTCCACCAGTCAATGACCCCCCCTCCCGACATAGGCACAACACTAGATCTCCCTGTATTTCCCTGACCCGGGCACCTCGGAGGGGTCCTCGGAGTGGCCGCAGCGCAATCTGCAGCAGTGTCCTCGTCACCCGATCCTCTCGGAAGCAGCTCACCATCTTCATCAGACACCAAACGGGGCTCCACAACATCAACTGGCTCCAAAGGAGCGGCCACGGGACTCTCCTGCCGCTGCCTGTGGTCAGCCCCATCCGGCCCCACGCCTGTCCTACCATCTTCCACCAGCCTCTTCCTCGCTCTCCATCCCAGGCCAGAAGGCCCCTCTGCAGCATAGGCTCTGCAGGCTTGGACTGGACCCTGCCACCGCCAGGAATTCAGCGCCCGAATGCGGCACACTTGATGACACTGGCCCACCCCGAAGATCCCGGGAGGGCCGCTGCTCACCTCCGGTGAGCCGAGCACGGCCCCCAGCTGGCACATCACAAGGGGCCCCTACATCACTGGTCCGGGTGGACTGGAAGTAGGCCGCACAGAAGCCACTCCCACTTCCAGCGAGCAGTGTCCGCGATGAGGATTCCTCCTGGGGGCAGGAAGAGTAGCAAGATGACCGCTAGTCTCCTCACCCCCTTGAGGGTCCCGACCAGGGCTCCTGGATCTACGCCTTTCACAGCGTGCGCCCTCAGGCGAGTAGCACTCCCGCAGTCGCAACTGCCGAGCATGGAGGGAGGAGGAGGGCGACACCACAGATGGACCTCCGAGCCAGAGCCATCCACAACTGCTCCTGCATAAACGCAGCTCCATGTACATCAGAGGCCGCCCGCACCATCTCGATCAGCTCAGCAACTTCAGACATGGTTCCTCACCAGCTGCAGCTGAATGTCACACAGTAAGTGGTTCCATGATCTGACCCCTGCATCCCACACTTCCCCTATATATAACCTCTCATAACAGCCAGCCCCTTTTTCCCCTTACACCAATCCCCGCTCAGGCACGTTTTCTCCCGACTCTAATCCACCCCTTGAACTCCAAGTCACCCTTCCTGCAGTTAACCCTTCCATTCCTTACCCTCAACTTGTCATGGCCGCCTGTACACCTTATTCTAGGGTTCCCTGGCTATTCTACTCAGTTGTGGCCTGGGGAATAGGATTTGTGACAGACAGTAACGTTAGTTCTGCAGAGCAACACGGTTGGGTTACTTAGGAGCTAAACATTATGTAAAAAGATTGTCCACTCCGAACATTAAAATATGGTTGTGAGTTGACTACTTGGGTCTGAATCCTGGCACTGGAAGAGATGTGTCCTTTAGAGAAAGCAAACACACAAAGTCAAGGAGCTCAGTCAGCATCTCAATTCCATCTTACCTATGCAGTTCTAGTAAAAGACAGGTTCATTGTCTTCTACTACAGCTAAACTTGCTACCGTGATGGCATTGCACACTACTTTGGTGAGGATAGATCACCTGCAAGGCAATGGCATGCCTGATCTCAATTAAGAGGAGGTCATCTTCCTAACCACCCCAGGGGTAGAAGGTGGGTAAGCAAAACCACACCCAAAGGGGCATCATGCAGAGGAGATGGAGACATACGTCACCAAGAGCTCTACTGCACTTCTCACTTTGTTTCTCAACAGCAATGAGGTGCGGATCTAATCCAGGGCTACAATGCTAGACAAGCACCTGAGGAAAAGCTCACAGCAGGCAAGGGGTGTTCCTTACTCTATTACTGTATGGCATCTGGGACCTGAAGCACCACATGTCATGCTGCAGAGGATCTGGGCACATGCCTGGCTGCAGCTAGTGTCACACATACTGGAACCCATTCCCCAATACCAGCAGAATGAGGACGATGATGAGGAGGCCGAGGAAGAGAAGGACCTAGAAGACACTCTTTCGCAGCTTTGAGAATCACCACCTACAGTACAGAGGCATTCGACTGGGACAATGCCATGTGGGGACCACTACTCCCTCCAAGCAACTGTCTAACAAGGCATGAACCACCCAATTCTGTGTCCTTTTTTGAGGATATTCAACATGGAAATGCCATTGCCTGGGACTTGCCACATGGGCTAAAGGCTACTAGTTTCTACGACCAATACACTCAAGGCAAGGTGGTGGCATTCCTGCAGGATAAGGGGTATGGGTTCATAGTGGAATATAGCAAAGGGCATCGGTACTATGTTAATTGGTTCAACATGCTGCGTGATAATCTTCCCCAAAGACTACAAACCATCTTTGTAGGGGAGGAGGTCGCTCTCATGAAAAT
Source organism: Allobates femoralis (assembly GCA_033576535.1). Taxonomy (NCBI): domain Eukaryota; kingdom Metazoa; phylum Chordata; class Amphibia; order Anura; family Aromobatidae; genus Allobates; species Allobates femoralis. The sequence goes on from JARQOC010000083.1 coordinate 83,797, forward strand.
ATGGGGCAGCAAAGGGTGGTTCACAGTTGGCATAAGCCGTGTCGGCACTGCCGAGGGCTTTGAGAAGCGGCAGGAGGAGGAGGCCAATCTGAAGATAAGGTGGCATCAGGTAGCCCAGGCCTCTCATGGTTGGCCAGCCAGATGCACCCAAACCAACAGGGCCTGTTGAGGTTCCCAAAGCTGGTCCTGTCTGCCCTGGAGGGCATGGTCATCCCCTAGTTCCTCCATAGTCTTCTACAGCTGTGGCCATGATAGAGTGTGCTGGGGGCAGGTGGCAGAGACTGCCCCTAGGGGAGTATCCCCTGAAACCTCCCAAGAACATCCAGCAGCAGTATATCAGGAAACACGACGACAACCATCCAGGGCATAGCTGAAAATGCAGGGAGTCAAGTCCAGTGGATCATACTAAAGACATGTTGAAGGGTTGGTGAGATAGAGAGCCATCTCTATGGCTAGAGAAAAACTTGTTGAAATTGTTTTTTCATGTTCAGATGTTCCTTGACCAAGGCCTGTGTTTTCGTAAAAGTTATATTTCCCCTTCAAACATTTAGCGCCTTTTATGCTATCCCCTATAGGGCATGTATACAACCTTTGGGGTCCAAGTTAAAGAATATAATGGAGTCCTCCCTTCATAGCCTTTCCATCATTTTAATAGTCTGTGTGCTGCTGCTGAGTCCTGTGAGCCTTTTAATATATTTATACAGTGGGTACAGAAAGTACTCAGACCCCTTTCAATTTTTCACTCTTTGTTTTCTAGAGTGCTCTGGACCTCACACTTGGCCAAAGGTTCCCCTTCCAACAAGACAATGACCATAAGTACGAAGCTAAAATAACAAAAGATTGGCTTCAAAACAACTCTGTGACCATTCTTGACTGGCCCAGCCAGAGTCCTGACCTAAACCCAATTGAGAATCTCTGGAGAGCCCAGAAAATGGATCCACCAACGTTCACCATCCAACCTGATGGAACTGGAGAGGATCTGTGGTGCCCCTCTGGCTAGGCGCCACAGAAGGGTATTACACTTTACAAGAATATGTGTTCCTCTGTAAGTTGTCAGTTCAGGGTTTAACCTGTGGAGTCTCAAATTACACACACATACACACACACACACACACACACACACACATAGGACTAGGCCACCTTAGCATAGGGGGGACTGGTTATTTAGTAGGTCCCAAAAGGTGGTGGAGCCTAGGCTAGAGTGAGAAAAACAGGAAGAGTTGTACCTCAGACAGTGCTGTGAAGGCAGTCAGTGAGGACAGGCCTGACAGTGCGAATGACAGGAGGGATCCCCATCTTTCAGTGAGGGTCCAGGACAGCAGGCAACAGACCAGGACTGATGGGAGCCAGCTGGTCACGTTGGCGAAGATATCGGCAGTGCGGGTAGCCGAAGCGGTCAGAAGTTTACTTCTGACCACAGGCCGACGAGCTGCGGGCCCATAGTAACTGGGTAGCCGACAGCACCACAAGGGCAACTCACCCATCAGGACTGAAATCGGTTGAAGACACTGGTGGTTGCGGACCGAATTCTGGTGGCGGGAGAAACTGTGCGCTCCTGCTGCTCCTGTCTGTACCGGTAAAAGACCAACCTGATCAGCTAGTGTCGACCATAGGACTGGCGGGAGAGCTCTCGAGGGTGGTAGAGACTAGAGAGAGGAAAGCGATCCGAAAGACAAAGAAGGTAAGAAGGAAAAAATATCTAGAGACTCCATAACGGGGAACCTTGAACTGGCGACAAAACCCCGGTAAACCAAACTGTACCATGCTTCAACTTGACACCTGCCGGTACCCATTAAAGTGGAGTTAAAGTTGAACTGGTCTCTGCTATCTTCCTCGCCGGTGCCCGGAGGGCTTCATTGCCACCACCAGCAGCTCATCAGAGGGGTAAGAATTGCAACAACTACTCCCCTCATCCCCTACATCATTTTTCATCATTGCTGCACTGAGGTAAAAGCTACACCTGTGGGGAGGTCCCATTCTCTGGTGCACCCACCATCACCTCAGCGGCCGGCTTGCAACGCCGGTACCTATATTACCGGGAACTACAGGTGGCATCACGTACTCTTGTAAATATTCCCTCCCCACCTTCTAACAAATGATAACCAGGGCACGGAACCGGGAACCCGACCGCCCGTGATCCCCTATCCAAGAAGCCATCAGTCCCGGTGTCCGAGTACCCCTTGCCCTGGCCGCATCAGATCTGCAAGGGAAAATTGTAGAGTATCCCCAAATCCAAGTGTGAATAACTTGTTGCATCATTCCCAAGAAGACTTTTGGTTGTACTAGCTCAAAAGGGTGCTTCTACTCAATACTGAGCAAAGCGGCTGAATACTTAATACCATGGGATATTTCAGTTTTTCTTTTTTAATAAATTTGCACAAATATCTACATTTCTGTTTTTCAGTGAAGATGGGGTGCAGAGTGTACATTAATGAGGAAAAAATGAACTTTTTTGAATTCACCAAATGGCTGCAATGAAACAAAGAGTAAAAAATGTAAAGGGGTCTGAATACTTTCCTTACCCACTATATATCATGTATCTATTATATAATTGCCGTAACTGACTTCCGTCGGAGCGGCGCGACTTCCGGTGGCTTTGTTAGCGAGTCCTGGCTGTTTCTCCTGGACTCTGTCCGTGGCCGCTTTGCGGCCACGGCGACTCACGAAGCAATGCCCGCAAAGCGGGCATTGCGAGTCGTTGCAGACTTGCGAAGCAATGCCCGCGAAGCGGGCATTGCGAGTCGCTAACAAAGCCACAGCTACCAGGGACTCGCATAGCGCTGTAGTGTACACCGCTATAGTATACTACAGTCCCATACCCATACGCTTCAGGCCTGACAGGCGTATGGCCATGGGACTGTATTATACCATAGCGCTGTACACTACAGCCCGCTACCAGGGACTCGCATAGCGCTGTAGTGTACACCGCTATAGTATACTACAGTCCCATACCCATACGCTTCAGGCCTGACAGGCGTATGGCCATGGGACTGTAGTATACCATAGCGCTGTACACTACAGCCCCATGCTCTTAGCCACCCACTCAGTGCGCCGCCCCTACCCCCTAAGTCATGCTCTTACCCACCCCCTCAGTGCGCCGCCCCTACCCCTAAGCCCCGCCGCACCTAAGCCTCTACCCCCTAAGCCCCGCCGCACCTAAGCCCCTACCCCCTAAGACCCGCCGAACCTAACCCCTACCCTCTAAGACCCGCCGAACCTAACCCCTACCCTCTAAGCCCCGCCGCACCTAAGCCCCTACCCCCTAAGCCCCGCCGCACCCTCTAAGCCCCGCCGCACCTAAGCCCCTACCCCCTAAGCCCCGCTGCACCTAAGCCCCTACCCCACAAGCCCCGCCGAACCTAAGCCCCTACCGCCTAAGCCCCGCCGCACCCTCTAAGCCCCGCCGCACCTAAGCCCCTACCCCCTAAGCCCCGCTGCACCTAAGCCCCTACCCCCTAAGCCCCGCCGCACCCTCTAAGCCCCGCCGCACCTAAGCCCCTACCCTCTAAGCCCCGCCGCACCTAAGCCCCTACCCCCTAAGCCCCGCTGCACCTAAGCCCCTACCCCCTAAGCCCCGCCGCACCCTCTAAGCCCCGCCGCACCTAAGCCCCTACCCCCTAAGCCCCGCTGCACCTAAGCCCCTACACCCTAAGCCCCGCACCTAAGCCCCTACCCCCTAAGTCTAAGTCCGCCGCACCTAACCCCTTATCCCCTAAGCCCCGCCGCCTCCTAAGCTCCCGTCGCTTTCCCCCGCCGCTGTCGCTAACACCTAAAGCCCTACACCCGAAGCCCCCGCCGTCCCCTAACCTAACGTCCCCGTCGATCACTTACATGCCTTCTTAGTCATCTGATCGTCCGTCCGATCCACAAGTCCTCCGTCCGGCCAGGCGTCCTCTTCCTCCGGCCCCGGGGGTCTTCTCTCTTCTTTCCGCCATCTCCGCCTCTTCGTCCGGCCCCGGGGATCTTCTGTCTTCTTTCCGCCAACTTCCAGCTCCGACGTCCTCTTCACTTATCATTAACATAGAATGGACGACAAATCCACCATTCTATGTCAATGAGATTTGAGGGGCTCTTCTGATTGGTCGCTGTCTACTGCCCTCAGCCAATCAGAAGAGGCCCTCATTTCCCATTCACATACATTAGCGGTGTCTCGGCGATTTTATGGCCGGCCACCTGGTTCTATTTGTCGGCCCTAAAATCGCGGACACACCGCTAATGCATCTCTATGGGCAGTCAGCCCGATTTCTGATTGGTCGCTCTCTCGAGCTCACTGCCCATAGACATGCATTAGCGGTGTGTCCGCGATTTTAGGGCCGACAAATAGAACCAGGTCGGCGGCCATAAAATCGCTGACACACCGCTAATGTATTTCAATGGGAAAAAATAAATTTAATAATAAAAAAAATAATTAAAAAATAATTAAAAAATAATAAAAAAATAAATAAAAAATAAACGGACCTAAAAGAGAACTGGGTCTCAGCCTAAATAATAAATTTAATAATAAAAAAAATAATTAAAAAATAATTAAAAAATAATAAAAAAATAAATAAAAAATAATAAATAATTCAATAAAAATAATAATAAAAAAATTAAATATATGCTAATTATATCAGCCCTTTCAGCGGACCTGAAAGAGAACTGGGTCTCAGCCTAAATAATACATTTAATAATAAAAAAAATAATTAAAAAATAATTAAAAAATAATAAAAAAATAAATAAAAAATAATAAATAATTAAATAAAAATAATAATAAAAAAATTAAATACCGTATATACTCGTGTATAAGCCGACCCGTGTATAAGCCGACCCCCCTACTTTTGCCCCCAAAATCTGGGAAAACCTATTGACTCGTGTATAAGCTGAGGGTGGACCCCAGCACAGGTATACAGCCCCCAGCAGTGTGGTATACAGGCCCCCGCAGTGGTGTACAGGCCTCCCCAGTGGTAGTATACAGCCCCCAGAAGTGTGGTATAAAGCAGCCTCCTCAGTGGTACATACAGGCCCCAGCAGTGTTACAGCAGCCTCCCCAGTGGTATATACAGCAGCAGCCCCAGAGATATATACAGCAGCCCCAGTGGTAGTATACAGCAGCCCCAGAGATATATACAGCAGTCCCAGTGGTAGTATACAGCAGCCCCAGAGGTATATACAGCAGCCCCAGTGGTAGTATACAGAAGCCCCAGAGGTAGTATACAGCAGCCCCAATAGTAGTATACAGAAGCCCCAGTGGTAGTATACAGCAGCCCCAGTAGTAGTATACAGCAGCCCCAGTAGTAGTATACAGCAGCCCCAGTAGTAGTATACAGCATCCCCAGTAGTAGTATACAGCAGCCCCAGTAGTAGTATACAGAAGCCCCAGTGGTAGTATACAGCAGCCCCAGTAGTAGTATACAGAAGCCCCAGTGGTAGTATACAGCAGCCCCAGGGGGTATATACACAGCAGCCCCAGTAGTAGTATACAGAAGCCCCAGTGGTAGTATACGGCAGCCCCAGTAGTAGTATACAGAAGCCCCAGTAGTAGTATACAGCAGCCCCAGGGGGTATATACAGCAGCAGCCCCAGGGGGTATATACAGCAGCAGCCCTAGGGGGTATATACAGCAGCAGCTCCAGAGGTATACAGACCCCCCCATAGGTAGTATACAGGGGCCCCAGCTGTATACAGCAGCCCCAGCTGTATACAGCCCCCCGTGGTATCCAGGGCCCCAGCTGTATACAGCCCCCCCGTGGTAACCAGGGCCCCCCTTGCTGCACCTGTAAAGGAAGAAGTCAGTATACTTATCGCTGCTGCCGCCGCCGCTGCTCCGCTTCTCGGTCACCGCGCTGCTCCGGGTCTTCACGCTTCCTGTTCCTTCTCCGGCGCTCGAACAATGACGTCATTTCCTGAGCGCCGGAGAAGGAACAGGAAGCGTGAAGACCCGGAGCAGCGCGGTGACCGAGAAGCGGAGCGGCGACGGCGGCGGCGGCAGCAGCAGCGATAAGTATACTGACTTCTTCCTTTACAGGTGCAGCAAGGGGGGCCCTGGTTACCACGGGGGGGCTGTATATACGGGGGGCCCTGGTTACGACGGGGGGGCTGTATATACGGGGGGCCCTGGATACCACGGGGGGGGCTGTATGGAAAGGGGGCGCCATACTGTGTTGGATGGGGGGGCTGTATACCCCGTGCTGGGGGGCTGTAAGGCGATATGCACTGCTCCCCCCGCGGATGGGCGGGGGATGCAGTGCATATCATGAATAAGTTATGAGCGGCTCCACGTCACGAGCCGCTCATATTGCAGCCTTCCCCCCACCTCCTCCAGCCTCCTCCTGCCTCCTCCTGCTCCCGGACACAGCCCCCACGTATATGACTCGTGTATAAGCCGAGGGGGGGACTTTTCAGCCCAATTTTTGGGCTGAAAAAGTCGGCTTATACACGAGTATATACGGTATATGCTAATAATATCAGCCCTTTCAGCAGACCTGAAGGAGAAACTGGGTCTCAGCCTCAGGCTCACTTTAAATAAATAATAAATTTAATAATAAAAAAAATAATTAAAAAATAATTAAAAAATAATACAAAAAATAAATAAAAAAGAATAAATAATTAAATAAAAAATAATAATAAAAAAAATAAATAAATGCTATTAATTGTATTGCTATTAATGCAAATAATATTGCTATTAATTCTATTATTAATGCTATTAATGCTAATTATTATGCTATTAATGCTAATAATTAGGCTATTAATGGTAATAAGAATGCTATTAATGCAAATAATATTGCTATTAATGCTATTATTAATGCTATTAATATTAATAATTATGCTATTCATGCTAATAATTATGCTATTAATGGTAATAATAATGCTATTAATGCAAATAATATTGCTATTAATGCTAATATTTATGCTATTAATGCTAATAATTATGCTATTAATGCTAATATTTATACTATTAATGCTAATAATTATGATATTAATGCTAATATTTATGCTATTAATGCTAATAATTATGCTATTAATGGTAATCATAATAGTATTAATGCAAATAATATTGCTATTAATGCTATTAATGCTAATAATTATGCTATTAATGTTAATAATTATGCTATTAATGCTAATAATTATGCTATTAATGGTAATAATAATGCTATTAATGCAAATAATATTGCTATTAATGCTATTATTAATGCTATTAATGTTAATAATTATGCTATTAATGCTAATATTTATGCTATTAATGCTAATAATTATGCTATTAATGCTAATATTGATACTATTAATGCTAATAATTATGCTATTAATGCTAATATTTATGCTATTAATGCTAATAATTATGCTATTTATGGTAATCATAAAGGTATTAATGCAAATAATATTGCTATTATTGCTATTAATGCTAATAATTATGCTATTAATGTTAATAATTATGCTATTAATGCTAATAATTATGCTATTAATGGTAATAATAATGCTATTAATGCAAATAATATTGCTATTAATGCTATTATTAATGCTATTAATGTTAATAATTATGCTATTATTGCTAATATTTATGCTATTAATGCTAATAATTATGCTATTAATGCTAATATTAATACTATTAATGCTAATAATTATGCTATTAATGCTAATATTTATGCTATTAATGGTAATCATAATGGTATTAATGCAAATAATATTGCTATTAATGCTATTAATGCTAATAATTATGCTATTAATGTTAATAATTATGCTATTAATGCTAATAATTATGCTATTAATGGTAATAATAATGCTATTAATGCAAATAATTTTGCCATGTTCTAGAATCCCGATGCATTTGCATCGGGCTCACAGCTAGTATTGTTATATTTGTGTTTCAGACTTATGGTCTGTGTTATAGTAAAGTCTTTTTTACTTCACTCCTTGTGAGCTGGACTGTTTCTGCAAACAGGTTCTTTGATACTGCCCTACAGAGACTTGTGAACGAGCCGCAGGCCTCTGGCCTGAAGGTGTGTGTGGAATGGGACTGCAAGACACTACACTACATACATTCCAGTAGAACCGGGATGGCCAAGTGCAGTTCTCAAGGGCTGCAAAGAATGGCTCTCTTAGCATTGCACAAGGTGCTGGAATCAACTCTGCAGCTGATGTGTGGCGCCCCGCAATGAGTGCGTCACAAGAGTGTATTGCAGCCCAGACTGAAGCTGTAATATGCTCTGACTAAGCAGTGACATGGTTAACTTAGAGCTCTATACCCTACATGCACATCAGCATAGAGGGCCAATAAGGTCCTGGTGGGCGGAGTGTAGAGGTAGTGTGTTGTGGAGAAGTTAGTGCAGAAGTTGAGTAGAGAGTTCTGCAAGAATGTAGGAGAAGGAGGACGCAGGACGTGGCCGGGAGGAACGTAGGAGAGGGGGCCCTGCACAGTTCCGCGCAGCCCCCAGGCCACAATCACCTCCAGTTGGTGTCAATGCCTGGCACCCTGAAACCAGACCCTGGGCAACTATATGTGGGTCAAAACATCCCCGTGCCCGAATACAGCCGGTTTACTGGTACCAAAGCTAGGAGTCGTTTATCATTTCTATGCGAACCAGGAGTGGAAGGGACCGCTTTACAGGAGCACCCCACCACCGCCAAATACAGTCGTCTAGCCAGCGGAGTACCCACAAAAGGACCCAAGGCTCCCCACAAATCCAGTCAGAATTCCCTGGTAGGGCACTTAAAGCAGCCTCCTTGTACCCGATCTGGCATTCCTGGGCGACAACGGCAACACAAGTTAGTTAGAATGGAGGAACACCGCGGAGCTCTGAGGAACACTGGTCACTGCTGAGTCCACCCGGTCCGTTACCCGTCACTGTATGCCATGTACCATCTGCTAGTTACAGTAAAGTACCCGTTACAGAGACTTACAGTGTCCGTGCATTCTTATGAACTGCTTATCTCCTCACACTAAAGAAACCTGCAGCTGCCTCAGAACATCTTGCGCAGCTCCTGGCTCCGGGGATCACCGCTCAGCCTGTGGGGAGCGTTCCATCTTGCTGCATTCCATCCCCCGGAGGCCCAAGCAGCGCCAGTATCATTACCGGAACTCTCATAGGTGGCGTCATGAAACAAATTAACCCCTAATCTGTTCAACCAACGACGTCTTCTTTATTGATCTGTACCACCGGGCCCCACTACCGGCAGGCGCGGTTTCCGTGACAAGAGGGAAGAAGAAAACGCCTGTTCCTCGGAGTCCCGTCGCGGTGAGTCAGATGAAATTAGCACCTGTGCAATGCTAAGGAAATCCTGAAAACTTGCACTGTTTTCATACCTTGAGGACTGTAGTTGGCCACCCCTGCCCTAGAAGTCTCTGTGGAAGTAAGAGAAATTCTTGAGACCTTTCACCACAACTGCAGCTCTCCCTGGACCCTCTTAGGCCCTGTGCCCATGGTGCATTGTTTGATGCTCTTTTTATGCAAATTTTATGCAAATTTTGAGAATCTGCATCAATATCTGCATGTCTAACCTGAAGTCAGCAAAGTCTATGACTGGTCAGAAGTGGTGTGCTTTGCCCATGTTGTTATTTTCCCTTCCACATGTGGTTCAGATTTTTTTTCTGCCCGAAAATCTGCCCCAAATCGGCAAGGAAAAATAATATGTTGGCTCAGCACTTGTGAACTCTCATAAACTTTGCTGGCTTCAGGATAGACAGGCAGATTTTAATTACTAACTGAATGAAACCGAAGGTCTCATTCAAGGAATGAATTAATCAATAAGATCTAAGTATATATCAATATTTGATTCTTTATTGTCAAAAAAGTAAAAACACAGAGCTACAATACAGGAAACACCAAATAGCACATTAGTAAACCTTCAAGGAATACAGGCTCAAGAAACCATTGCAGTCCAGACCAATAAAACAGAAATACACCTCATAAAATACATCCAAGTTAGTGATGGGCGAATCCTAAATTACTCGGAATCGCTTGACTCTAGCGAGTCCGAGCACAGGACTCGCTACTCGTTGCGAGTCTAGCGAGTCCAATGTTAATGAATGGGGAAGCGAGTAATAGCGAGTAATGTGCGATTTACAAATCGCAGATGTGTCTCGGAAGCTTCAGCCTGAAGCAATCCTAGTTTTGTCATTTATTTGCATTGGACTAGTTTACTTTGCAACTGTAATCGCTGGCTGGGAAACTCGCACAGATAAGAGTCCTGTCTTCTTTGTGTGCTGGCTCCAGGGTCCTAGAGCCTGCCTGCTGCCTGATGTAGCAGTGCTGAGATTGTTCTCAGTCTGCTCATTCCCTGTGTACAGACATGAATGTCTGTGCACAGAGATGATGTAGCAGAGCTGTGATTGTTCTCAGTCTGCTCATTCCCTGTGTACAGACATGAATGTCTGTGCACAGAGATGATGTAGCAGAGCTGAGATTGTTCTCAGTCTGCTCATTCCCTGTGTATAGACATCTATATCTATACACAGGGGATGTAGCAGAGAGAACATCGCATTTTGGACTGCGTCGGACGGAAGAGGATTTTTTTAATTAAAGATGGAGTCCCTAATGGCTTTTTTTTTTATTTCTAATAAAAAATTTTCCTTGTGTTGTGTTTTTTTTAAAACAATTTAATAGAAATTCATGGCGGTCATGTCTAATATTGGCGTGACCACCATAAATTTCGGGCTTAGGGCCAGCTGATAATACAAAGCTGGCCCTAACCTCTTTATTACCCAGCGTGCCATCGCTACCAGGGCCGCTGGAAGAGCGGGGTTCAGCGCCAGAGGATGGCGCTTCAATGAACGCGCCATCTTCTGGGGCGGCTGCGGGCTGCAATTTGCAGCGGGGGGTGCCCAGAAAGCTTGGGCATCCCTGCGCTGCGGATTCCAGCCCCCAGCTGCTTAGCTGTACCTGGCTAGACATAGAAATTGCGCGGAGCCCCACGCATTTTTTTTTTATTATTTCATGAAATTCTGAGATTCTGACTCTGAGACTCTGACTCTGAAATTCATCAAATAATTAAAAAAAAGTGCGTGGGGCTCCGCGCAATTTCTATGTCTAGCCAGGTACAGCTAAGCAGCTGGGGGCTGGAATCCGCAGCGCAGGGATGCCCAAGCTTTCTGGGCACCCCCCGCTGCAAATTGCAGCCCGCAGCTGCCCCAGAAGATGGCGCGTTCATTGAAGCGCCATCCCTTGGCGCTGAACCCCGCTCTTCCAGCGGCCCTGGTAGCGGTGGCACGCTGGGTAATAAAGAGGTTAGGGCCAGCTTTGTATTATCAGCTGGCCCTAAGCCCGAAATTTATGGCGGTCACGCCAATATTAGACATGACCGCCATGAATTTCTATTAAATTGTTTTAAAAAAAACACAACACAAGGAAAATTTTTTATAGAAATAAAAAAAAAAGCCATTAGGGACTCCATCTTTAATTAAAAAAATCCTCTTCCGTCCGACGCAGTCCAAAACGCGATGTCCTCTCTGCTACATCCCCTGTGCATAAATATAGATGTCTATGCACAGGGAATAAGCAGACTGAGAACAATCTCAGCTCTGCTACATCATCTCTATGCACAGACATTCATGTCTGTACACAGGGAATGAGCAGACTGAGAACAATCTCAGCTCTGCTACATCATCTCTGTGCACAGACATTCATGTCTGTACACAGGGAATGAGCAGACTGAGAACAATCTCAGCTCTGCTACATCATCTCTGTGCACAGACATTCATGTCTGTACACAGGGAATGAGCAGACTGAGAACAATCTCAGCACTGCTACATCATCTCTGTGCACAGACATTCATGTCTGTACACAGGGAATGAGCAGACTGAGAACAATCTCAGCACTGCTACATCATCTCTGTGCACAGACATTCATGTCTGTACACAGGGAATGAGCAGACTGAGAACAATCTCAGCACTGCTACATCAGGCAGCAGGCGGGCTCTAGGACCCTGGAGCTGCACAGAGAAGACAGCTGGACTCGGCTCGCAAAGAAACAGCAATTACTTTGCGAGTTTCCCTGCTATCACTGGCACAGTAGCCAGTGATTACTCGCACGAGTCTAATGCAAACAATGGCAATCCTAGTGTTGTCAGCGTTTCTGACAAAACTAGGATTGATATTGATTTGCATTGGACTCGTGCGAGTAACTGCTGGGAAACTCGCAGAGTACCGAGTCCTGCGAGTCCCTTACTACTCGCCGAGTAACGAGTCCTAGCGAGTAGATTCGCCCATCCCTAATCCAAGTACATCCACACGCACATTAACCAGCGTTATCAAGTATCTCTATGTAGTGCCTATCAACTTCCTAAGGCTACAAATTCAGGTCCAGATGCTGGCACAGTTAATGGAGTATCAATATGATGGAAGGGTAAACTGGTAACAGGAGAGAGACAAGTCAATGTTGTTTTACCTGTTAAGAGGAACGCTGTGCTTAGGCTTCCTACCCCTACGCCGTTTCGCTATAGAGCTTCTTCCGGGGGCGTGCCGATATGAGGAAGCATGGGCTTTTTATATCCCCCAAGTATTGTGCGTCATCCAACAAGGTTCACTATCATTGGTGCAGCGGGATCGAGCCTCCAGAACATAGACACGCCCACCGCGGCAGCGTGCGTGAACACGCATTGTCAATCCGCCGGGAGACGTGTCCCGTCAGAGAAGCCCAATCGCGCATGCGCACTAGTGAGCCAATGAGGAGAGGTACAAAGTTTATGCAGTATCCGGGGCAACAGTCATGTGACCACAATCACATGACCGGCATTAGCTATCACTGCCCAAATGGCTGTAGTTGTCATGGTAGTTGCAAAATTACGTGAAATCCATAAGAAAGATACTTATAAAGGTTACAGAATTCTAATATAAGAGTGATAATAATACAGGGATTACATCAAAGTGCAAAGTGCTACATTGTTTGATACATATAAAGTGCAATATGAAATATAATACATTAATACAATACATATAGAAGTGGAAAACAAATAAATACATATAATAGTACTATAATCCCAATACAAGGTGACCATGACATATTTATATAATCTCATGTCTATGCTGTAATCATTTTTATCTCTATGAGATTATATAAATATGTCATGGTCACTTTGTATTGGGATTATAGTACTATTATATGTATTTATTTGTTTTCCACTTCTATATGTATTGTATTAATGTATTATATTTCATATTGCACTTTATATGTATCAAACAATGTAGCACTTTGCACTTTGATGTAATCCCTGTATTATTATCACTCTTATATTAGAATTCTGTAACCTTTATAAGTATCTTTCTTATGGATTTCACGTAATTTTGCAACTACCATGACAACTACAGCCATTTGGGCAGTGATAGCTAGTGCCGGTCATGTGATTGTGGTCACATGACTGTTGCCCCGGATACTGCATAAACTTTGTACCTCTCCTCATTGGCTCACTAATGCGCATGCGTGATTGGGCTTCTCTGACGGGACACGTCTCCCGGCGGATTGACAATGCGTGTTCACGCACGCTGCTGCCGGTGGGCGTGTCTATGTTCTGGAGGCTCGATCCCGCTGCGCCAATGATAGTGAACCTTGTTGGATGACGCACAATACTTGGGGGATATAAAAAGCCCATGCTTCCTCATATCGGCACGCCCCCGGAAGAAGCTCTATAGCGAAACGGCGTAGGGGTAGGAAGCCTAAGCACAGCGTTCCCTCTTAACAGGTAAAACAACATTGACTTGTCTCTCTCCTGTTACCAGTTTACCCTTCCATCATATTGATACTCCATTAACTGTGCCAGCATCTGGACCTGAATTTGTAGCCTTAGGAAGTTGATAGGCACTACATAGAGATACTTGATAACGCTGGTTAATGTGCGTGTGGATGTACTTGGATGTATTTTATGAGGTGTATTTCTGTTTTATTGGTCTGGACTGCAATGGTTTCTTGAGCCTGTATTCCTTGAAGGTTTACTAATGTGCTATTTGGTGTTTCCTGTATTGTAGCTCTGTGTTTTTACTTTTTTGACAATAAAGAATCAAATATTGATATATACTCAGATCTTATTGATTAATTCATTCCTTGAATGAGACCTTCGGTTTCATTCAGTTAGTAAATGGTTGTTTGGAGTGACATATAAAAAATTGAGGACTGGTTGTTATTTAGTCTTTATCTGTTTTTACAGGAAGTCCTTCTTGTACAGGTGCATTAATATGGATTTTAAGGCACGAGAACTAACATGGCGAACCAAAGCCATGGATTTATTCAGGGCTGACACTTCGGGTGCTACAGCTGATACGACTGCATCTAATAAAGAACTGATGCGTCAATACAAAAACAATCTGTATAAAAAAACTAGAATATGGTGGACCAAAATCTCTTTGGAGAATTATATAGAAAAAAAGATTATACCCAGGGGTTTACGGGTGAATTTATTCCCGACATTCGATATGGAGGAAGATGATTTAGTAAAGAGATGGATAACTACAGCATCAGAATGTTCCTTTGAATTCATCAGAATTATTATTGAAAAGAATAGATTGATTCTTTTGAGTCTGGATGAGCAGCTTGAAAAAACTATGGAGCTCATAAAAAAGGATACTCCATCTGATTTTTTTAAAAAATGGTTGGAGGATGTTGATAAGGATATACAGAAGTGGGAGCAGGATATTAGCCTTGGAAAACAACGGAAGTTTAAGAGGGACGTCTCTGATTATGATAATAATCGAGTATATAGATGGCAAAATCGGAATGCTGTGCAACAAAACGGATACACAGTAAGAAGTGTTTCAGTCAGTTCATCTACGACTATAGATACAGATGGGGAAAGAGATCCAAGGCAACCTAGATTCAAAAGGACCTTTGGACGTAAAAGAAAGATGAATATGGAGAGGAGTGATGGCCCGGTGGATGAACCTAGAAGGGTAATCAATCTTTCTGATCATATTTTAAATCAGGATCAGTTGAGTGTTTTGTCTAAAGGATTAACATTTTCTCCCACATCTAATCTAGACACGTTCACGTCGATAAAAGATCTGCACTTATTTGCACGAAAGATCATTTTAAAGAGGATTTATGCCAAGAAAGATATATCCGGTGATACCCTATCTAATGAAGAATTTGAAGCACTAGAAGCATTGCACTCTCTGGAGGATGATCAACTTTTGGAACAGGAAAATCCGGGAAAGGTAGGAAAAATTCCAGATAGACTATGTGGCAATTCAAAAAAATTTCCAGCCATTAGTCTCTGCCCAGCTGTTGAGGTGTTTACCAAATTAGTAACCAATGATATTGAAAATCTAGATCGGTTTAAAGGTAAACGTAACTTAACTGAAGGGCAGTTGAAAGCTATTGAGGAGCTAAAAAAATGGAATGATGTGGTGTTTAAACAAGCCGATAAGGGGGGTAATATTGTAATTTGGCCTTGTAAAAAATATGAGGAACAAGCCTTTAAATTATTGAATGACCAAACTTGTTACCGTAGGCTTTACGGCGACCCTCTATCGGTTTTCAAGAAAGATCTTCTTGACATCATAGAAGAAGCAGTGGAAAGAGATATAGTCTCAAAAAAACTTTGGGATTATTTGAAGAAATTTGAACCCCGAATAGCGACTTTCTACCTGATCCCGAAGATCCATAAAAACATCAATGATCCCCCAGGTAGGCCCATTGTTGCTGGTAACCAAAGCTTGATAGAACCTATTTGCCTTATTTTAGATCACTTTTTAAAGCCTTTGGTTAGTCAACTACCATCTTTTGTTAAGGATACAACTAGTATCTTACAGAAGTTGGACCAATTACACCTTGAGGATAATATGACCTTGTGACTGCTGACGTTGAATCGTTATACACATCGATACGTCATATAGATGGTATTCAGGCCGTTAAATGGTTCTTAGAATCGACGGACCTGGAACCTGAAATGATCAGGCTATTGGTGGTTCTTCTCGAATTCATCTTAAAACATAATTTTTTTGTCTTTGGTGGAAAAACGTTTTTACAGCAACAAGGAGTGGCCATGGGTGCGGCGTGTGCACCAAGTTATGCCAATTTGTTTTTAGGCATGTGGGAAAGGGAAATCTTCCAGAATGATGAAATTGAAGGTATTGATAAAGTACATCAATGGAGTCGTTATATTGATGATGTCATATTTATCTGGGAAGGTAGTATTGGTGATTTGGAGGTCCTGATGAATAGACTAAATCAGAATAACTTAAACATTAATCTGACGTATAAATATGGCAGGAAGATTGATTTCTTAGATGTCAAAATTGATGTTCTTCCAGATGGTAGGATCACTACGGATGTCTATAGAAAACCAACGGCTACTAACTCGTTTCTGTATGCTGATTCATCGCATCCAACATCCATGATTAAAGGGATTCCGATAAGCCAATTTTTGAGAATAAGAAGAATATGCTCCAATGAGGAGACGTTCCAACGGCAATCACAAGATCTAAGAAAGAGATTCCAGGCAAGAGGCTATGGACAGAGGAGTATAAAGCGTGGCTACAAGAGAGCGATGGAGGTGAATCGGAATGAATTGTTATATCCGACAAAGAAGATCAATGAGGACGATGTGAAGGTACGATATATCTCTACCTTTAATAACAAATGGAATGATCTAAAACATATTTTGTATAAACATTGGGCGGTGCTACACACTGACCCAGTATTACAAAAGGTGCTTCCGAAAAAACCCTCCATGGTGGCCAGGCGGTCGAGAAATTTGAAAGATGCCCTCGTGCATAGCCATTACCAACCGGGAAGGAATGGGACAGGTGAAAGGAAAGGTCTTCAAGGTTTTTTCCCGTGTGGATTATGTAAGGCCTGCGGTAGTTGTATCAAGTCTAAGACTTTTGAGAACCAAAAAAGAACTAAAAATTTTAAAATTTTAAAATATCTTACGTGTTCATCAAAAGGGATCATTTATGTGGGTGAATGTCCGTGTAAAAAACTGTATGTGGGCATGACAACTAGGGAAGCTAAAATCCGCATAAGAGAGCATTTTCTTGATATCGAAAAAGCTAAAAAAGAAACGGACCCGTCTAAATTAAAAACTCTTCCAAGACATTTTAAAAACATTCCATCAGTGTAACCCTACGTTACTAAAATTTAAGGTGATTGACCAGCTAGATCTTGGATTAAGAGGAGGGGATTTAAGCCACAGGCTGGCTCAGATTGAGAGCCGTTGGATTTATAGATTAGGTACTATGGCTCCCATGGGGTTAAACGAGAACCAGGGTTTTAGTGCTTTTCTCTAATAGTTTTTGTAAATGGTGATTTAGAGGTCTACATTTGTATCAGCTGTCAATGAGGATCATTGATTGGGCTTTCATTTTAATGTAATTTTGAGTATTTTTATTTTAACATATTTTTATTGTTTTTATATAGGTTGATCTTGTCTCCAGTAGAGAGATTTTGGCAGTAATCTGAAGTTCGTGAAAAGAAAAATCTGCTACTTTTATGAAGCTTTTTAAGATGGGATATATTGTTGAATTTTTGTATTTTTATACATTTTTTAGTTTCTGTGTATTTTCATTGAACTCTGTCTATGCTGTAATCATTTTTATCTCTATGAGATTATATAAATATGTCATGGTCACCTTGTATTGGGATTATAGTACTATTATATGTATTTATTTGTTTTCCACTTCTATATGTATTGTATTAATGTATTATATTTCATATTGCACTTTATATGTATCAAACAATGTAGCACTTTGCACTTTGATGTAATCCCTGTATTATTATCACTCTTATATTAGAATTCTGTAACCTTTATAAGTATCTTTCTTATGGATTTCACGTAATTTTGCAACTACCATGACAACTACAGCCATTTGGGCAGTGATAGCTAGTGCCGGTCATGTGATTGTGGTCACATGACTGTTGCCCCGGATACTGCATAAACTTTGTACCTCTCCTCATTGGCTCACTAGTGCGCATGCGCGATTGGGCTTCTCTGACGGGACACGTCTCCCGGCAGATTGACAATGCGTGTTCACGCACGCTGCTGCCGGTGGGCGTGTCTATGTTCTGGAGGCTCGATCCCGCTGCGCCAATGATAGTGAACCTTGTTGGATGACGCACAATACTTGGGGGATATAAAAAGCCCATGCTTCCTCATATCGGCACGCCCCGGAAGAAGCTCTATAGCGAAACGGCGTAGGGGTAGGAAGCCTAAGCACAGCGTTCCCTCTTAACAGGTAAAACAACATTGACTTGTCTCTCTCCTGTTACCAGTTTACCCTTCCATCATATTGATACTCCATTAACTGTGCCAGCATCTGGACCTGAATTTGTAGCCTTAGGAAGTGGCACTACATAGAGATACTTGATAACGCTGGTTAATGTGCGTGTGGATGTACTTGGATGTATTTTATGAGGTGTATTTCTGTTTTATTGGTCTGGACTGCAATGGTTTCTTGAGCCTGTATTCCTTGAAGGTTTACTAATGTGCTATTTGGTGTTTCCTGTATTGTAGCTCTGTGTTTTTACTTTTTTGACAATAAAGAATCAAATATTGATATATACTCAGATCTTATTGATTAATTCATTCCTTGAATGAGACCTTCGGTTTCATTCAGTTAGTAAATGGTTGTTTGGAGTGACATATAAAAAATTGAGGACTGGTTGTTAGTTAGGCAGATTTTAATGCAGATTCTCAAAATCTGCTTCAAAACAAGCATCAAACATGTTGGGGGCACAGCAGGATTCCCTGCTGCGTTATACCCACTTAATAACCTGAGACAACCTCAGAGAAGTCATGATGAAGCTGTCTGTGGTTCATGAGTGGGCCCACAAGAATGGTGAGTGTGACAGTGGCACTGAAGCTTGCTAAGTAATAATGTCAAAAGATAATGACTGTGCCAAAACAGCAGGGCACCACTGTAAAGCAGTTTTAGCTGTGTTTAGAAGCTTTTGGGTCCCTTTGAAGATGTTTTTTAGGCCATGGTTTGCATCCCATTATTTACAATAGGGTTCAGAATTTCGGCGATCCTTGCCTGTTTATGAACTGAACCGATTTTGAACTCCCAAAGGTTCTCTCATCTCTATTCACCAGACACTTGTACTAGTACTTGGAGCTGCATGAAGCCGATTCTTCATTGTGGGGCAGAGGTTTTGTCCCAGTCATGTTGTGTAACTCAGAAGGGGTTAATGTACAGTAAGTGTCCACAATCTTTCAGTAGAGTTGAGTAATGGGTTGTGTTGTTAAAGCACCAAAAAATAAGTTGCATCACAAGAGCGACTATAAAGACATTTCTTATTTCTGTTCCTTCAACTTATTCTTCAATTATCCGGAGTAAAGACGGTTTAGATCACAACCATCGGGGAGCAGATCGAGAATAATGTGTGATGAGATCAGACAATGTAAAATATATCCCATCATTGTGAATAAAAAGAGGGGAGATGACCGTCGTCTTCATGTCACTGATCCTATGGGCCGTGTGCTTTGTGTCTCCGCTGTTCCTGCTTCTTCATCATGTATCACTTACAATAGAATCTACTTCTTCTTCTACTATACATCATTCTTATAGAGAGATGATCAGTCTCCTCATCATATTGCTGCTTTCTTGGCTTCCTTTATCACAATTAGTCTGTGATCTCAAGATAAAAGACGTTCTTAATCCTTATTATTGTTACCAGGATGGAGATCTCATCATTGGTGGACTGTTAACGATTAATCATCACGCATACGATATAGGATATCCATATGGCATTTCTTTTCCATTAACATGTTCATCGTAAGTCCCCATTACATGTGTGTAGTGTCCATAAGTGGTGAGAATGGTGTGACTGTGGCAGACATGGCGTCACCATCTATCAGTACGAGCTTCTGTGTGTGACATTTCCAGGTTTATGGTCCTCAGTCACCAACTGTCTGTGAGCTCCTGGCCGCTCTGTACAAATCGGGGACTTGTTACTAATGTCCATATAATATGTGATTAGTCCCTGATTATTGTGGGGTCGGAGGAGCTTGTGCCAGTTATTGTGATTGTGACTTTCATCATGTTCCAGGTCACAGTGATTGTTACTAATGTGCTGAGCTCTTATCAATCTGATCATCATCTCTTTATATTACACATTTTTGTATCTTTTGAGATTTTATTTCTTCTGGTTCAGAAATTTTACCTAAAAATGTGATTTTCATCCCATAAATTTGCCCTGAATGTCAGGTCCTCTGGTTTCCCTGTAAATATGTGTGTAATACTCTGTGGTGTCCTAGGGCTGTCTCCTATCCACTAACATATGACTGTCAGGTCTCTCCCGATACATACATGATGGAGAGACCTGTCACTCAAGGGGAGCGGGCAGGGAGAAGACGCCGGGGAACAGCCTCGTCCACCAGTCTCCACGCGGTTTGTTCCCCAGTAGTATATAATGTATGTGTTTCTGTACATTATTGTGATTCAGGGTGAAATCCTCCAGCTCTGAGGACCTCAGATCACCGTCCTGGTAATATCAGAGTCACCATAACACAGATGTCATCCGGTAGTAACCAGCAGTTACTTAATAGCGCCGGGCAATGACTGGATTTAATTTTTTTTACATGAATAAACAGTGAGAAAAGTCTTGTTTTCTTGTGATCAGACATCCAGGTCTGTACAGGACTCTCCCTGGAATGAGGTTTCTCTATTAGAGGTAACGTCCTGCTGTGATGAGATGGGGGATCGCCTTCTCCTCTATAATGGCCTCCACTGCTCCCCACTAATACGCTAATACGATCACAGTCCTGGTAATATCAGAGTCACCATAACACAGATATAATCTGGTAGTAACCAGCAGCTTACTTAATAGCGCCGGGCATTGAGGGATCTTTACTGTTTTTAAATTAAAAAACAGAAAAGTCTTCTTTTCTTGTGATTAGTGATAAGTGTTCGAATTCAATTCAATTTGCCGAATTGGGGTGTGTTTATCAAATTGTTTGTCAAATGTTTGCCGAACACTGTCGAAACCCATTGAAATCAATGGCAGGCTACAGCAAACACATAGAAAACACCTTCAAAAGTCTCCAAAAGCTGCCAAACTACTCAGAATAGACAACAAACACCAGGAAAAGGGACAAAAATCTACCCACAGTACAAATAGACTCATGGCGTAGCATGGGTGCACGAGACATGGTCTGTGCCAGTCTGCAGACTCTTCCAAAGCACTTCAAGATAGAAGGTGGGTAACATTCACCTAAAATTTCAGAGGTGAGTGAAACTGACTTTGAATTGACAAATGGATGAGTTACAGGGGAAAAGTGGCAGTAGTTTTACATTAAGTAAAAAGAGGTGGAGGAGTAAAAGAAAGATGAGACACAGGTATGGGCATGTCACGCCCTGCTCAAATCATGTATCACACAGCAAGGGGACCCCAACAAGAGACCTCACTCTTCCCAAAGGGTCAGACCACAGCAAAATGGCATCCATTGACCCAAACCAAATATTGCTGAATGGCCGAGCCTGCCTGCATGGCACAGGGTCTGGAACAGGACCTGGCCTAGAATTTCAAGGTTAAACATTGCTTAGCAACTATAAGTTTTGTGGGGTATTAGGGTATGTGCCCACAGGATACTTTTGCTGCATTTTTGCTGCAGTTTCTGCATGGAGTTTACCATTGGTTTTATGGTAATGTATGCTAATTTGTGCCTGTGGTTTTGGATTCCCAGCAAAACCAATGTGTCTCACAGAAACGCTGTACACACATTGGTTTTGCAAGTGTCAAGAACTGTCAAATCCCTGCGGTTTTCCTGCAGATGGGAGAGAATTGATATGTTCTATTTTCCTGCGTTTTTGCTGCAGTCAATGGCAAAAACGCAGGAAAAACGCAGCATAAAAAACGCAGTAAAAACGAGCAAAAAACGCAGACAAGATCATAGCTAATCTCCTGGCAAGGACTCTAGGATCCTTGAAACCAGGACAGATTTTGCTGTGTTCAGGACTGCTTAAAAACGTCCTGTGGGCACATACCCTTACAGGAAAAACTAGAGAGATAAGTCAGTGACCTGTTTAGGCCTACTGGGCCAGATAAACTCAAAGCTCATGCAAGTGCTCCCATCAGTGTTATGCCCCGCCACACACAGGTGGGACCAATATCAGTTTTGTGGAGTATTACCGCAAACACTAGTCAGGTAGGTCATTGACCTGTTTAGGCCTACTGGGCCAGATAAACTCAAAGCTCATGCAAGCGCTCCCATCAATGTTATACCCTGCCACACACAGGTGGGACAACTATCAGTTTGGTGGAGTATTACTGGAAATACAGTCCCTGACAGAAGTTATGTCGCTTATCCATGTTATGTAAATAAAAGCTTATAACCTGACGTTACATTCATCCATTGGTTGTATAAATTACTCTTTTGAAAGATGAAACCCTCCGAAATGTGGTTTGGGTTAAGAAAGTAAATTGGCCTCAATGATGAAATATTGATCATTTAATAAACACAGAATGGTCAGATTTTGACAAGACAAAAGTTTTGTCACCCACAGAAAGTAATGTGATATTCAAACAAATAACTAACTTAAAATACAAATATATGTTGCACAACATTGGTGAATGGAGTTGTGGTGCTATTAGAGTCATATTTAATATTTTATGTGACTTACATGAGCTTGAAGGATGTAGCCCAGGCACAGCTTTCTTTGAGAAGTAGTGGCGACTGGGCATCTGGTACTGGGGGACTGTGACGGCCATAAGGTCTCAAAAATCCTCTGTATTCACCAGCCTGAAAGGCAGCATGTCCGTAGCCAACAGGACAAGGTTGGTGCTCTGGATGTCTGACAGCGCTCAACACCAGAAGATGTTTCCACTTCCAAAACAGCTGACAACCTGTCAATCACACTGGCTGTTGTGGGTAAAGAGGTGGAATTTCTGCGGCCGATTGATCCCTCTGGAAGATTCCCGTTCCTACAGGTATCATGATCCTCATGCGTATTCATTTTGGCTAACATTTACTATCCTAACAGTGGCCTGCTGGTAGAAGCTGGAGGACTTTTAAGGGACATGTCCAATCATTCTGGGAGGAAATTACAATTTTCCCATGCACCCTTCGATTGACGTCTCCTCAGGTAAATCCTATCATTCTTCACCTTCTCTCCATCACCTTACATGCCACTGGGACAAATTGCAACTGGTAGATGTCTGGAGAACTCTTTTCCCCACTACTAAGGACTACATGTACTACTCCCCCGTATTCTCGATCTATAGTAGGATTGACTGCTTAGTCATATGTCACTCTCTGCTAGATCTCGATGTAGAGTCAGGTATCGGGCCAATTTTGTGGTTGGACCATGCCTCTATATACTTCTCATTGTCCCTGAATGCTGAAACTAGACCAGAGTTCACTTGGCGTCTCAATGAGAATTTACTGCAGGATTCAACCTGTCTGGCAGATCTGAGGAATATGGTCAATAATTTCTGACTATATCACACTCACGACCTGACCGCTGTTTCGATAAAATGGCCCTTAAAAGCATACTGAGAGGGGTCTTACTCTCGCATGGAACGCGCCTTAAGAGAAATCACCTCCTTTACTTCTCGCATAGCACAGAATTCTCAACTCTTATCCCTTCGCCAGAAACTACTGAAAATATTAGATCAGAAAGACCGTAGTTTTAGGGATAGGATAAAATCCAGATTTTACAAATTGGGCAACAAGAGTGGCAGACTCTTATCTAGAGCACTATACCCACGCACTGCCAATACTTTCATCCCTTTTATTCAAGACAGCACAGGGACAAAGTCCCATAAAACGAAAGACTTTCTTTTGTGTTTTCATCGCTTTTATGCTTCTCTCTATAATGGTAATATTCACTTCCATGAGCTCTCTGACTCCCAAAGGCGAGATAAGATCTCCTCTTTTCTCAATAAATATAAATTACCTTGCCTTTCGGATGTAGCTCTAAGGGACTTGGAAAGTGACTTCACTCTGGAGGAAGTGGCGACAGGTGTCAAAGACATGAAAATGGGTAAAAGTCCACGGCCAGACGGCTTTATCCTCTCTGACCAACTAAATCTGATGCTTTTGGAGTTGTGCAACCATATTTAAGCTGGGGCTCCTTCCCTCCTCAGGCGCTGGTGGTCCATATAGTACTTATACCCAAAGCCGGGAAAAATCTCACTTGTTGTGGTAGCTACCGTCCCATCTCTCTAATCATTTTGTATATCAAATTATATGCTAAATTGATCGCTACTAGATTAAAGGCCTATCTGCCCGGAGTAATCAAAGCTGATCAGGTGAGTTTTGTCCCGGATAGGGAGGCTAGTGACAACAACATACATTCAGTCGCCTTGATTGATAGGGCCAGGAGAAAAGGAATCCCCATGTGCATCCTGGCGGTGGACGCTGAGAAAGCATTTGACAGGGTGCACTGGGGGTTCATGTCTGCGACGCTCCGGTCCTTAGGCCTAAGGGAAGTGATAATGTGTAGGATTGAGACCCTCTACACCTGCCCCTCGGCCCGAATCTGAGTAAATGGATCAGTATCAGAATCCTTGACCATCCGCAATGGTACGTGCCAAGGCTGTGCTTTATCCCCGTTATGGTATATCCTTACCATGGAAATCCTGGCAGTAGCACTCAGGGACAATCCCTCAATACACGTATTAAAACAGCCAAAAAGGAACACAAGCTAGCGCTTTTTGTGCATGATCTTCTTATTTATATAACGAACCCACTTATTAGCATCCCCAACATTGTCTCTGAGCTACGTAATTTTGGCCATCACAGTAACTTTAAAATTAATACCAGCTAGTCAGAAATTCTTAATATCTCCTTTACGCCAGATGTGGTTGCACACAGTGGCGTAACTTCAGGCCCAGGGGCCCCGATGCGAGAGCTCCAACAGGGCCCCCAAATATTGCAAATCTTTAATAGTATTAGTCTTTTTCTATAGGCCAAAGGTACTTTTGGGGCCCCCCTAGGCTGCAGGGCCTGGGTGCGATCGCAACCCCTGCACCTGTGGTAGTTACGCCCCTGGTTGCACAGCTCAGGGGGAATTTTCCCTTTGACTGGATATCCAATTCGATCAAATACATGGGCATCCAGTTGACGTTTGTCCCTTCTCGACTGTTCAAAGCTAACTACTCTAATACTCTCAAACAGGTAGAACTAGACCTTTTTAAGTGGCATAGTCTTAGTCTGTCCTGGTTGGGAAGGGTTAACGCGATCAGAATGGACTTATTACCCCGATTCCCTACCTTCTACCTGCTTCTTTTTTTTCCAGACTGAAGAATCTATTGCTCAGATTCCAGTGGTCTCATGGCAGACCAAGGATATCGTTCTTACAGCTCAGTAGGCAGGTGTGAGGCATGGGTCTCCCAGACTTCTGGTTATACCACTATGCAGCCCTGGTCACCTGCATCCTGGACCTGTTCCTTATAGACACAGATAAGAATTGGGTTGAGGTAGAATCCTCACACGCATTGGTGAATCCTCTGGCTTCTATCTGGTCCACTGACTCTTTGGGGGAGGGGGATCTCCCATTTATCACTAATACCTTGAAGACATTTTTTAACCTCCCTGGCGGTATGATTAAGTCAGGAATTTTGTACTAAATGCGGTACCATTTTTTTGGTAAAAAAATTATTTTTATGGGCAGAAATTTTATACTTTTTTTATTATGGGCCGAAATTTTATACTTTTATTTCCCGCACAGTTCCGCCTCCAATGAGCCGCTGCGGCTCACAGAGACGGAACCAGGAAGTCATATGGAGGCATCTGAAGGGGCTCTCACTGGCGATCACAGCGGTGACATCACTGGATCACCAGGAGAAGGTAACGAGACTCCGCTGCACCGAGCGTCAGAGGTGGACCTACCGTGGTGCAGCTAGCTCAGCTGCACCAGGGCCCCGACTGGGTAGGGGGCCCCTCAAGCATCATTAGGGGGCCCCCGTGACCCTGTGACAGAGGAGAGGAGGGTAACTGAGGGAAGCATCCTGCTTCCCTTGTGTGTTCCCGCCCCTCCCCTCGTCTGCAGCCCAGGCTCTAATCGTAACCCTAGCCCTAACCCTAACCCTAGCCCTAACCCTAGCCCCAACCCTAACCATAGCCCTAACCCTAGCCTTAACCACAACCTTAACCCTAACCCTGACCTAACTGCTGCTTGCACCAACAACACCACACAACCCTCCCTCGGTCTGCGACCTAACAGCTGATGCTGATAGCACCCCCCCAGGTCCGTGACCGATCTGCCGCCAGCACATCCCCGCCCCCCATCCGTGACCGAACTCTGCTGCTAGCACCCTTACCCCCCCCCCCCCCCCGACTGCCGCGAAAGTCCTGTCGCCCCCTCCCCCACCATCATAGTCCTGCTGCTAGCACTTCCCCCGGTCCTCAGCGGCACTTGCCGCTGGTAAACCCGAGCATGGCTCGGGGTTACCGCTTCTGGCAGTGAAAGTTAACCCCGAGTCACACTCGGGAATACCGCTAAGAAGGTTAAGCGTCACAATAAATTATTGAACATGATGACCTTACCTTGGCCCATTGACTCCGATATTCAACAATCCTATATTCTCAGTTGACCGACATGCCACTTTCTTTCTCAACATACCTAGATCACAACATCCCAATATTTTTCACTTTCTCACCGTGTCGGGCGTGAGGGACATTCGGGACCTGTTTCAGGCAGCTTCCATTTTCCCAAATGCTTGGAACCATGACCTCCGACGTCAGAGTTACATTAAGTCCTTACCATTTTCTAATATTTTCCTTACTTTACGACCTTTTGAGAGAAGATGTGTGGTGGGGGGACCTCCAGACCATTCTATATCTTCACTATACAAAATGTTCCTGGCGGAAATCTCTGAATCACTGGTCCAGTTCCCTCCATTTGTGGGGAAGTGGGAGAGAGATCTAGAGGATCTTTTCTTCCATAGATAAGAGAAAAACATTCCTTTACACATATAAGGTGTTCCTTAATGCAATTTCGCTGGAAAGGAACTATAAGGTGATGGCGAGATGGTATAGATGCCCGGTAGACATACACTCGATGTTTCCTCTGCCCTCTAGAACGTTCTGGAGATGCAATACTGGTGATGGCCCCTACCTACACATGTGGTGGACA
This sequence comes from Allobates femoralis, assembly GCA_033576535.1. NCBI lineage: Eukaryota > Metazoa > Chordata > Amphibia > Anura > Aromobatidae > Allobates > Allobates femoralis. The sequence goes on from JARQOC010000083.1 coordinate 110,774, forward strand.
TGTCCCTCTGTTAATCATTTCTGGTTCACAGTTTGTGACTTCTATAATAAGGTCACGTTGAGCCATATCATTCCGTCCCCAGAGCTTGTTCTCCTAAATCTTAGCTCGGTTTCTTTCTCTTCTTTCAAGCAGGCCTGCTCCGACACTTCGCTACCGCAGCCAGGAGGTTGATTCCAATGTATTGGAAGCAATCTCATACACCAACATGCGAGGAACTTATGTCTGAGGTCAATGATATCTGTAGAATGGAGAATCTTATCATGAAATCTCTGGCGGAGAACTCAGGTACAGATAGATATTTCGCTACATGGACTCCTTGGATTCTCTTCAGAGACTCCCCTGCGCTTGCCTCATGGTTATCTCAATGAAGTTGCATTCACATTCCTTTTTGAGATAGTGTTGGATGACATCCCCCCCCCCCCCCCCGAAACCCCCTACACTTCTTTCCTTCTCTCCCCTTCTTCCCCTTCACTCTTTCTTTTTCTCTTCTTTTATCTGCTGATTCTCTGAGTTCTATTCTTCTCTGTCTATTTTCACTATAATTTTCCTTTTTTAGGGTGTATTTGCTTGAATTTATTGTTGTACAATATCTTTATATTATCTATTACTCTCATGGGCCTATGTCATTCTTCCATTCTTGGTGCTAGTAGGGATATTATCTCTACTATATTTTGACCATGTGAAGTTTTGACATGTGCTATGTTCTACTGTCTATATACATGGCTCTTGTTTTGAACTTTAGATTTCTTGAATAAACTCTGATTTACCAAAAAAATATTTGCCAGGGCGCAAACTACTGGTGTCCCCATTGCGGATCCCATACCACTTCTCACCAAATTTGAATGAGTTGTGATAGAAAACAAAGTCCAGGGCTTCTATGATAAAGCCTTTCAGCGAACTAACTTATCTGTGGTTTGCAACACCTCCTCCGCTCCTTCCACAGCCATTCCCTGCAGTATCCGCAAGTAAAGGCTTTCTACGTCAATTGACGCCAAATGGAATCCCTCCTGCCACTCTATCTCTCCCAAGATTTCCAAGAAAGCATCGGTATCCCTGACATATGAAAGAATCTCACGCATCAATGGCCGCAACTGCCAGTCAAGAAACCGTCACAGAGGCTTCATCAAGGAACCAACCCCCGACACAACTGGATGACCTGGTGGTGCGACCAAAGATTTGTGGACCTTCGGCAGGTAATACCAGTGCGGCTTACTCGGAAAATCTGGGAAGAGTTTCTCTGCCTCTTTGTTTGTAAGTGTGCCTGACTCAACACCCTTTTTTAGAAGTGAGCGGAGTTTCTCTTTAGCCTTTTGTGTGGGATCAAAGGTTATAGATTTATAGGTATTAACATCAGATAACTGCCTTGTTGCTTCTTCCACATAATCTGATTTTTTCAAAAGAACAGTGTTACCACCTTTGTCCGTCTTCCGGACCACCACGTCTTTCCAACTTTTCAAGTCTTTAAGAGCCTGTCATTCTTTCTTACTCAGATTTCTGGGAGTCTCTGCATAAATCAAAGCCTCCACATCTTTAGCCTCCTTCTCCTGAAAAAGATCAATCACATTTCCCTGAACCGCTGGTGGAGAAATGGTGGATTTAAGTCTGCCCATAAACGGTCCACTAACGGACTCAATCCTAGTTGGGATATTTTCTGGTTCATCATTTGTGATGCTTACGAGTGTTGCCACATCTGATTTCACATCCATGAGGTTTGACTTTAAAGGGTTAAAACCCAAAGGTCCTATCTCATTGGATGTGCTTCTACTTTTCACATTTTCAAATTCTGCTTGGCTTTCATAGAATTTACAAAGATGCAGCTTTCTGGTGGATTTGTACAAGTCCACCCTGAAGTCTACAAAATTGAAACTCTCTGGGATGCAGAATTTTAACCCTTTGGGCAGGGCAGTAACTAAGTGTTCTGAAAGATGTTGGTCAGTCAAGTTTATCACTGTGTTGTTGTTTTTCTCACACTGGTTAGCTGGGGTATGGGTTAATCTCCAGGACACCTGTTTCCTTTTTGTGCCCTGGACACCTCCTTCCCCTCTTCTCCTTGTCCCTCCTTGTGCGCCTCCTAAAGGGACAAACGGGAGTAACTCCGTGCCACCCGGCCCATTATTTGATCTCCCTTCATTGTCCTCTGAGCAACTAGACTCAGAGTCCGTGGTCCAGAATCCTTTGTTTCGCTTATTACTCTTGGGCGGATCAGTCTTACTGTTTTTCCTCACATAGGTCTCCTTTTTCTTCCCTTCAAAGTCCGTCCTTTGTTTTGTCCAGTTAAATATATGTCCTAAATCATAATACTTTTTGTCCCTGACAAACTTGTCTCTTTTCCTTTGTTGTGGTTGTGGAGCCCCAGGCGGGACTAGGGTACTCGGTGCCGGACCGGACGGTACTGGGATGTCACGGGTGGCTTGGTCCGGACCGTGTCCCTGGGCCCTCACAATAAAAGGGGGAATTATTTACAAGGGGATTGTCACGGGTGACGCCACCCACTTGGTGCGGCCAGTAATGGGGGCCGCCGCTGCTGCAGAACCTCCGGGGGTGATGGAATGGCAGCGGGGATGGTATAGTTCCAGTGGGGAGAACTGTATTCCCCGGAGCAGTAAGGGTTTATAGTCTATTGGGGTTATAGATGGTGGAAGAGGGGTTGGAGGACACACACTCACGTTTGGTTGACACTGCAATTCCCTTCTTCTCCTGATGCTGCAGAGCTGACAGGCTGGATCTGTAGGGAGGAATTGTCTCTGTGCTGAATCTGGAGCAAAGGTCGCAATCAATACACAGACTCCAAAGCTGTTTTCCAAGGCCTTACTGCTGATATTATTGCAGATTATAGTCCACGGAGTCTGTAATGGGGATAAGCTCTCCCTACACCCTGTCCGGGTCGTCGGCTTCCTTGTGCTGCACTGTGTGTGTGTCCTGAGCTGCTGCTTCTAGCTAAGCTGCTGGGAGTCCTCACGTCTCTCTGTATGCTGCTGGTACCACTTGGCTAGGCAACTTGAGTCCTCTATGCTGTGCTGACCCCTCCGTGTTGCTTTGCTCTGGTACTAGGGGGCATCTAGAGATCCCACTGTTCCTGTATTCACTGTACTGTGGGTGCCAGACACAGTACCGGATCCGGTTTAGTCAAGGTAGAAAATACGCTCTTCCACTATACATATATTTTCCATATATACTTTTATATTATATATTTTTACTAATGCTCTAGATGAGAAACAAAAGGTTTTTCCCTTAACCTAGTACCCAATAGATATATCTGCCCGCTGAAAAGAAGACACTGTTGTGTTTGGATGGATGAGAACTGAGAAGATAAGGCTGTCCTTGGATGCCTGTGTCATGGAGTATCAGGAGAAACCTGAGATGTCCCACATGCCAGGAGCCCAGAGATGGCACCCTGTCAAGAAGGATGGACTCAACAGAGAAGACAAAGGACTAATTATTACTAACAGATATAGACATTAGCTTAATCCCACCTTAATCCCACCTAACTCCCACCCTGCCATGGACATTTACATGCTTATCTTTTAGACTATAAAATGCTGTGTACCCGGAAATAAAGTTAGTTGCTGTGACCATTACCATTGCTTAATAAAGCAACGAACATATTATAAGTTTGAACCAGATTCTCCGTCTGATTTACTCTTATCTGGTACCATATGTTCATAGTCTAGTCTGGAGTGACTGGTGAAGGAGTGTATTGTCGCAACGACCCCGACAGTGTCCGTCTCTGTGTGTACTTCTGGGGCAAGTGATGGTGTCACTCTAGCTCCCAGATGTGTTCCTCTGTCTTTCGTTCTCCTTGTTCCTCTGACCCTTGCTAGGTCTGCACTGAGCTAACTCTGCTCTGTCCTCTTCACAGCACTACACCATGCTGTACGGTCTTAGCTCTCAGTTCTCCTGAGCTGTTCTGAGCTCTCCCTCATGGGCAGGAGTATATAAGGGAGCAGGTGGTGCTCCCCCTATTGCCCAGAGGTGGTAGTGTTTGTCAGTGTGTAGTGGGGGAGAGAACCCATGTGATGTTATTGTGGCACATTAACCCATGGGGTGCCACATATTTCCAATTGTATGGGAAGCATCTTTTCTGTAATTTATCAGAAAAAATATGCCATTGTTTTTCCGAAAATCTGGAACTAAGCTCCTTTTTGGCTTTTTCCAGTTCTAGTGATGTTTACTCATGATCTTTAGTACTTTGTTTCAAGATCAGAGCTAATAACTTTTTTGAGCACTCGTTTTCGCGCCATTGCGCCACAAAAGAGGGATCTTCCTGGTATTGTGAAGGCTCCTTTAACATTCTTAACCCGTTGTACCCTGTTACCTTGCTCATATGCAGTTAAAGACTGTACAGTCCAGTAAAGTCTAACTTCCCTATCAGCCAGACTGGGCCGGTTTTAGGCAAAGTGGGGCCCTAGGCAAAAGGTTAAAGTGGGCCCTAATTGCTCAGGCCACTTTCACATCTAACGCTTTGCTGCATTTTGCTCAATTTGCATTTCCATGCGTTTTTACCGCAAAAACGCATCAAAACGCATGCGTTTTTGTTCCCATTGATTTTAATGGAAACACGTGCAAAAACGCATGTAAAAACGCATGTGCATTTTCAAAAACAGAAAACGCATGCGTTTTTGCCAACGCTGCCCAAAACATCGGGGAAGACGTTTTGCGCTGCGTTCGCAAAAATGCATGCGTTTTGCGTTTTTGAAAACGCACATGCGTTTTGCATGTGTTTTTACATGCTTTCCCATTGAAATCAATGGGGGAAAAAACGCTAGCGTTTTTAATGCGTTTTTAGCGGTAAAAACGGCTAGAAAGGCAAATTTAGCAAAACGCACACCAACCTTAGATGTGGAACAGGCCGTAGTTATATGGTAAGAGTGACTTCATAAGTTGATTATCTAGGTCAGAATAAGAACATACTGAACATCATTTTTATAAAAAAAAAAAAAACTGAAATTTGTAGAAAAAAAAATATTTTTTTTTATTTTCCGAGACCCATGATGTTTTAATTTTTGAAGATACATAGACATGTGAGGGCTTACTTTATGTGCCCTGAGCTGACATTTTTACTGATACCATTTTGAGTCAGATACAACATTTTGATCGCCTTTTATTGCATTTTATTGTAACAACGTGGTGGCCTAAAAAACATAATTCTGGCGTTTTTATTTTTTTCCCATTACGCCATTTACCAATTGGATTAATTTACTTCATATATTGATAGCTTAGATTCTTACGAACGCAGCGATACCAAATATGTGTATTTTTACATTTTTTTCACTGTTTTATTGCTATTTTCAGTTCAGCTCCTTTGGGGGCCCCTAAGAGAGTGGGGGCCCTAGGCAACTGCCCAGTCTGCCCCCCCCTAACGCCGGCCCTGCAGCCAGTACATAGATCTTGTGCTCCAGGCTTTTATTGCCTATCACTTCAATTTAATCTTTTTCGTTACATTCAGTAAAGGCAGTTATCTGATGTTAATTCCTATAAAGTTATTACCTTTTATCCCACACAAAAGGCTCCACTCACTGCTAAAAAAGGGTGTTGAGTCAGGCGCATGTACAAACAAAGAGGCAGAGAAACTCTTCCCAGATTTTCCGAGTAAGCCGCACTGGTATTACCTGACGAAGGTCCACAAATCTTTGGTCAACCAATCATGTCAGGGGTCGGTTCCATGACGGAGCCTCTGTCACGGATTCTCAACCGGCAGTTGCGGCCATTGATGCATGAGATTCCTTCGTATGTCAGGGATACTCTGGTGCTTTCTTGGAAATCTTGGGAGAGACTACTAGAAAAAAAGCAGCATCAGAAAAACCAAAAATCAGCATCAGAAGAACCAAAATCCCATCTATAAAGGTTTTTTATTTATCATATAAAAAACTTTTGCACTTTTTTATCCATCCAGGGCGCAGGTGGGCCCATAGGGGCGCCGTTCATCCAGTGGTGCAGAAGCATCGTACTGTGCGGCCCAATGCTCAGGCAGCGGAGCGGTTGGGTAGCTTTCAGACACTCTGCATCATATGTATCAGTGTGAATGGTGCTCTATGCAGGCCTAGTGTATGCATGGCAGCTCGCCTCCCACATTTTGCTGGTAGAGGCGACTCATCAGCCAGCAGCTGGGCTTGCTCTACAATTGGGCTCTGACTGCGTCCTGTAAGTGCTTTTGGTTTTCTGTCTTTGGCATGGATGGTGAAATCTTGGGAGAGATAGCATGGCAGGAGGGATTCCATTTGGCGTTACTTGACGTAGAAAGCTGTAAACATGGATACCAGAGAGAATGGCTGTGGAAGGAGTGGAGTAGGTGTTGCAGACCACAGACAAGTTAGATGCGCTGAAAGGCTTTATCATAGAAGCCCTGGGCTTTGTTTTCTGTCACAACTCATTCAAATTTGGTGAGCAGTGGTACACCCAATGCTAGGGGACCGCAATGGGGACACAATAGCTTGCGCCCTGGCAAATATTTTTTCAGGTGTATTTGAAAACAGATACATTTATGCAGCAGGTAACCCATTTTTGAAGAACAGAGCATACCGTCGCTATGTGGACGACGTGTTCCTGATTTGGGACAAATTCAGTGTTACACTCTGAAAGTAATCATCCCCCACACGTAAAAAGAGCTTTACCATTTAATTAGGTCCTACGTTTAAGGAGGATTCATAATAATGACGATAATTATCATGAACAAGTAGGGGATCTGACGAAACCGTTGAAAGCCAGAGCTTTTCCTGAGAAATTGATCAATGATGCCTTGACTAAAGTAGATGAATCTGGAAAGAAGGGTGGAAAAAAACAGTGGGTAATAAAAAAGAGCGGAGGTTCATTTTTAACTTTAAGTATGACAAAGCTATTAGAACTGCTATTAGAAGGAATTGGTATCTGATAGAAAGTGATAAACATTTGAGAGAGATAGCCCTATGGAAACCCTTGGTTTCACACAGAAAATGCAGAAATATTGGCGATATGGTGGTTCAAAGGAGGATGGTGCCTGAAAAAACGTGGCTTAAAAAACAGTGCTCAGTAGGTAATTACAAGTGACGTAACTATAGGTTCTGTTGACAGCATTTGGTGGAAAATACTATCAGGATTGGTCATATTACCCATAGAGTGATTAGTTTTATTTCATGTAAAACGAAGTATGTGGTATATGCCGTAATGTGCACCTGTGGGAGATGCTACATTGGGAAAACTATTAGATGTTTATATGTACGATTTAAGGAGCATGTAAAATCAAAGTGTAGGGTCCCCAAGAATCATTGAGCATGTGAGCACAGAGCACGGGGGTGATCCCAGTGTACTAAGGTTCATAGGCCTAGAAAAAGTGGAGATGCCACCTGCAGAGGCCAGTCTACACAAATTGTGACGCACCCCAGGGCATGGGGACTCGGGCATCTGGGCCCTCTGCTGCGGATGGGATGTCACTGGTGACCTGCTCAGACCCGTGGCCCTAGTGGTCTGCTTTTAAAAAGTGGAAATTGAAATGGAAAAGTTCACGTGACACAATATGCAGATTCTGGTGACTGGACACCGGTGCCGCTTCAGTCCTCCGGGAGGCGATAGTACTGCAGCTTTGATGGAACAGCTCTCTGCAGGTGGAGCTGGGCCTCCAGGGAAGGAGTGCACCGATGTTGGGGCTGCAGACTGTAAATAGCGATTATCAGCAGTACTGTGGTAGAACAAACACACAGAGACTCTGTCACTCTACCCGGGTACTTTACTGGAACAGTTCTGGTGGCAATACAGTTCACGGTGCAAAACAGTCTTTCTCAAGAGGTAACCGGCCGGGTAGTCACAGCGGGCTGCGAGGTCTCTCGGAGACGCCCGTGGTATGCCTTCTTTAGTCGATCCCTTGTCCTGCTGCTGATCCCTATCCTTGCACTACCCCTTACTACCAGGCCCATTGGGGCGCTATTGAGTTCCCGTGCTTCCCAGTTCTTAAGAAGGGGCTCAACCTTGATGGATGATTCTGGTGTGGCGATGCTATCTGGTCAGGGTGTCAGGGCTGGTAGACTGACCCGCAACGGCTGGTATTGGCGGCTCAGGGGCTAGACTTCCTGCACTGTGTCCTCGGAGTCAGCTCCCCGTGGTGTACCAGGGTTCCCCCCGGAGTATGGGTGCCCTGGTATGGGGGCTCCCTCTCTCTGTTCCTGGGCTGCCTGTTCTTCTCTCGGGCCTCCTCTCTCGGAGTCCCCTTTTCTCACTCAGAGCTCCTTTCCTTCTTCTCCTCGGGGCAAACTAGAACTCCCTGTTTGTCTACCTTCCCAACTCCCCCCCAGGGACTCCAACCTTTTTTCCTAGGTATGAGTGTGGGAGTGCCGGGGTGGGAGTCTCCTACAAACCTTGCATTTCCCCTGCGACAGGGATAACCGCACACTCTTCTGTGGGTGCAGTTCCCCAACTGTGACGCTTGACCAGTGGAGTGCCTCATTCCCCTTGGTGAAATACACTTGTCCGTGAGTGTGTTTACCTGGTGTACCGGTAGAATGAAATTTTCTTTCTCTTTCTATAAACAACATTAACTGGTAACATATATACAATATTTACACATTTTTCTTCTTCCCTCTATGGGAGGCACCAAACTTAGAACGTTGACAAACATTATTAACTTTTCATTGGTCTCACGGGGACTGGTAACTGTGCGGACCCAGCGGTAATTGTTGTCTTTCATAGTCCAGTGTGCTTTATCACCGCTTGGCCGATTTCAATAAACACATGATATGACACGAGAGTCTATGGCTTAACAGCGACAGTCCATGCTCAAATATATTATTAATACGATAAAACAGGGCAGCTGGGGCAAAGTTCTCATGAAAGTTTATGAGGCTCAAGGCAAAAAGGAGGGGAAGGGTTGGTAAGCATTATTCATAAAAAGGGGAAGGCGAAAATAAAACTATATACGGTTCCGGATAACAGTCACTGTTCTGCTGCTTAGAGGCAGAGGCACTCTAATGGCGAACCATCTCATTGGTCCCGCATGCTTCTCATAGGTGACCTGGTCTCCCCGGTAAAGGTCCCGATCCGGGTGACCGCGGTGTAAGTGAGGTTCCACCACTCATCGCCCAACAGAGATTTTGTCTCTTATTTCAGGTTCCCATATAAACCCCCACCAGTCCCCATAGTGGAATGAAACTACATTACCTTGCTTATGGAGTTCGAGGGATAACGGGGGTTGTCAGCTGGCGTCATCTCGGGTGCGGCGGCTCTCCATTTCCCATTGCCACCATTCCTCCCGACGGCGTTGTTGGGCTGCCTGGTCTGCCTCACTGACCTGGGGGGAATATGCCGGAGGTAAAGGGCAGGTTGCGAGGGTATCCAAACCAGTGCTGATCTCCGCGCGGAACCTGTGCAGGATCACCCGCCGATACTCCTGGGCTCTCCACCATGCTGCCTCTGCGGTGTCGCCTCCGGTGGCTCCTGGGGTGTAACTCGGGGCATCCAAGCCGGGGTCCTGCTCCACGGAGCTGGTCTCGTTGTTGTCCCCTTCCTCGGCCTCGACAACTACCTCTGGGTCTTGGTCGGATTCTCCTGGCTCTCGGACCTGTAGGGCATTGGTAGGGCCTGTAGGCGGGTCTACGGGATCATCAGTCTGGACCCCTGCCTCCTGGGTTTGCACGGGTGGCGTTGCTGCAAGGCCCTCCGCCACAGCCTGTGTGGCGGCTGCTGCCTCTCGCACTTCTCGGTCCATCGCCCGGGCCATCAACTCCACGGCTGTTTGGCACTCCAGCTGCGGACCACCAACTCCATTGTTTTTGCCAGGTTGTCCCACAGCTCCCGGAAGACCTCTCTCCAGTACCTCGTTGGTTGGTAGGGAGACCGTGTCCAGATCCCCGCGGGCAATACAGGCCTGTTGTTCCACCTCTTGCACGAGGTCCTCCTAACAGGTCGCCATTGCACCAGGTACTAGAGTCTCTTTGTTCTGTCCTTCTCTTCTGGTTGGGCTCTTATTGGCTTTGGTCGGATCCCCACGGATCACTTCATTTGGCCGGCCCTCTTGGTTGTTTGATGGTCGTCGGGATGGGAAAACAGTTTCGCGCCTCTGGCTAGGCCCTCCCATGACTAGGGGCTGAGGCACACCCATGGGCCTGCACATTGTCATTTCACATAGTTAAACCGCCATTTTGGCATTCCCGGTAAAATGGCGGGAACCAGTTCTCTGTGCCATGTTTAAAGACTGTGCAAGTTCTTTCTAAGTCCAAATGTCTGAAGGCACACAATACCCGTTAGATACGGATTGGTTCATCCTATTCGTGACGCCTGAAAACAGCTTATGACGCACCCCAGGGTATGGGGACTCAGGTATCTGGGCCCTCTGCTGCGGATGGGATGTCACTGGTGGCCTGCCCAGACCCGTGGTCCTGGTTTTTTGCTTTTAAAAAGGGTAAGTTGAAATGGAAAAGTTCACGTGATGCCACATGCAGATTCTGGTGACTGGACACCAGCACCGCTTCAGTCCTCCGGGAGGCGATGGTACTGCAGCTTTGATGGAACAGCTCTCTGCAGGTGGAGCTGGGAATCCGGGGCAGGAGTGCACCAATGATGGGGGTGCAGACTGTAAATGGCGATGATCAGCAATACGGTGGTAGAACAAACACACAGAGACTCTGTCACTCTACCCGGGTACTTTACTGGAACAGTTTTGGTGGCAATACAGTTCACGGTGCAAAAAAGTCTTTCTCAAGAGGTAACTGGCCGGGTAGTCACAGCGGGCTGCAAGGTCTCTCGGAGACGCCCGTGGTATGCCTTCTTAAGTCAATCCTGTGTCCTGCTGCTTATCCCTATCCTTGCACTACCCCTTACTACCAGGCCGATTGGGGTGCTATTGAGTTCCCGTGCTTCCCAATTCTTAAGAAGGGGCTCGACCTTGGTGGGTGATCCTGGTGTGGCGATGATATCTGGACAGGGTGGATTGACCCGCGATGGCCGGTATTGGTGGCTCAGGGCTAGACTTCCTGCACCGCTTCCTCGGAGACGGCTCCCCGTGGTGGACCAGGGTTCCCCCCTGAGTATTGGCGCTTCGGTATGGGGGTTCCCTTTCTCTGTTCCTGGGCTGCCTGTTCCTCTCTCAGGCCCCCTCTTCTCACTCAGGGCTCCCTTTCCTTCTTCTCCTCGGGGCAAACTAAAACTTCCCATTTTTCTACTTCCCTCCTCCCCTAACCCCCCCTCCCCCCACCCAGGGACTAGTCTACAACTGTTTTCCTAGGTGTGAGTGTCGGGGTGGGAGCCTCCTACAAACCTTGCATTCCCACTGATACAGGGATAACTGCACACTCTTCTATGGGTGCAGTATCCCAACTGTGATCCCTGACCAGTGGAGCGTAACAGTTGCTCCTGCAGAAAGAAGCAGGTTGAATAATTAGGCTAAGAGCACAAGGGCCCGCAGGCCTGAATGACAAAAATGATCTTTCGGTTTTTCTGTAATCTTTGATCTTAGATTGTATTGTTAATCCTTTTCAGTGTTTTTGAGTATTTGTTGAATTGATCACAGTCACTTTTAATGTTATATTTGGTTGCCTAGATAACTAATTGCATGTTGATGTCACAAGGAGGTGGGTATAAATAAAGGGTTACACCCACCCACCTCTATGGATTGTGTACCCGTGGAAGCGCCACTCACGGCGTGAAATGGCCATCGTACCTGAATCCCCCGTCCTCCCACCCGATACCCCCACCATGTAAAGCCCCTATGCACCAATAAAGAAGACGTTCTAAGGATTTCTGTGAGCAGCTCCGTCTATATGCAGAAAAAGGAGGTGTGGCTTTCTTCACAACAGTGCTACACCACTGCCTGGTAGACACTGCTACTAACCAAAATGGATTTGCTTGGCTAGATGCAGTAAAAAAAGGCTAGTAAACACAGGAGGTGTAGCATTCTTCACAACAGTGCCACACCACTGCCTGGTAGACACTGTTACTAGCCAAAAAGGATTTCTTTGGCTAGATTTTGCCAGATGCTGTAAAAATCATTTGCACAGCACTGGAACGACCTGCCTGGCAAAAAGTGCTTTTAATCTCTAAAAAGGGCTGTTGGAAGTAGTCCCTAAACCTACTAACTATCTACCTAACTTTGATTGGATTCGCTATCTAACTAGCTTTATAGCACACAGCAGCAGCGGCGTCTGACACTGAGCTCCAACACTGATAAAATGGCAAGGAGGGAAAATGGCCGGTTCTTATATGGCAAGGACATGTGACATACCCAGCCAATGACATAAGTCCTTGTGTGCAACAAGTGCACTTTGCTCTATGAGTGCTGATTGGCTGAAGACGGGACCACCCACAGTAAGTGCGGGAAGGAAAAAAAATGGAGTTCTGCATTATTTGACCACAGACGTCTCCCCAGCCTTCCCCCCTGCCGCCCACTATTCCTAGACATTAAAACTCATAATAACGTTGAACAAAAGCATTACTGTGAAAAGTCAGTAACACTTTTGGTCAATGAAGCGTTATCGAACATAAACTCGAATTACCAGCTTTTTAGCAAACTGTTCGCATTCGTCGAATGACTCGAACATTGCCCAAAACAGGTCGAATTTGAAATTGGTGAGCATTTCGAATCGAACATCGCTCATCTCTAGTCCTGAACAGACTTGGATATCTGATCATAATATATTACAAGAATCCATACTATGGCTATGTTCACACACAATTTGCGTTTTTTTTAGCACTCTTAAAAGCACTTGCGTTTTTTTAAGAGTGCTAAAAAATGTCCCTTGTGTGTCTGAAAGGATTTGCCACGTTTTTGGTAATTTTTTCACCAAAAACGCAGGCAAAAATGCAAGCGTTAACGCAGGGTGCATAAATGTGCCTTTTAAAATCGCATGCGTTTCCCATAGGGCCCCCATGTTAAAAAAACGCATGTGCGTTTTTTCCAAAAACGCATGCGTTTTTTTTTAACATGGGCCCCTATGGGAAACGCATGCGTTTTTGAATAACACTAAAAGGTACTAATGTACCATGCGTTTTTGCATGCGTTTCCCATAGGGCCCCATGTTAAAAAAACGCATGCGTTTTTGGAAAAACGCACATGCGTTTTTTTACAGCACCCAAAAACGCTGCATGCAGCGTTTTTTGGACTAGGGGTAAAAAACGCAAATGGAGCTGAAAAACGCAGCTACACTCAAATGTACCCTGCGTTAATGCACCTGCGTTTTTTTTAACAGCCCAAAAACGCAGAGATGGTCAAAAAAACGCATGTGTGTGAGCATGGCCAATATGTCGATACATCATCAGGATTGTTTTTTCACCCTCTCAACTCAACAGAAAAAAGGTGCCATCCTGTCTCCTCTTTGCCGTGCACCCCAATGCGCATATTGGCTATCCTTCATCAGGGGAACAATATTTATTGTGTTTTTGAAATCAGTATATCTTTTGGACTGTGTATGACTGTCTTTATCCCTGCATCTTGACCTTGTATGAGCACCTTATGGTGGGTTTACACGCTTCAATTTCGTTTTCGATATCGCAACTCAATGGCGCGGGAGCGCGCAATTAGTGCACGTTTCTCCCGCATCGCATTGAATGTTTAGACGCTGCGATATCGGAATACAACGTCCGTGCGAGGTCTACACCCCCCCAACCCAGGATCGCACATTTAACATGGGAGTCAATGGGTGACGTTTCAAATCGCATCGTAGTTGTGCGTTTACACAGCACGATCCGACTTCAATCTTCCTTCAATATCGGGGCATTGAATAGCACGCTCAATTAATCCCCGATATCGCATTGACATCGTTCCTGCATCGTATTGGACGTTCACACCATACAACGCAGGCACGATGTCGGGTCCAACGATTGAACCACGTGACTTTTGATTGAAATCGTACTACGATATCGCAACGTGTAAACCCGCCATTACACTTTACCTGTTGAATAAAATATATTTTGCATATCAAAAGTGGATTTGATGTTGCTAATTGTAGTGTGGGTGTTGTAGTTAAGAAGAGATAATCCAGGATATGGGTAGTCCAAATAGTGGTTCATCAGATGGCACCTTATTTCTGTTGATTTGAGAGGGTGAAAAACAATCCTGATGATGTATCGACATATTGTATGGATTCTTGTAATATATTATGATCAGATATCCAAGTCTGTTCAGGACTAGACATGAGCGATGTTCAATTCGAAATGTCCGCCAATCTCAAATTTGAGCTGTTTTGGGCGGTGTTTGAGTCATTCATCGAATTCGAACAATTTGCTTCAAATTCGGCAGTTCGAGGTTATGTTCAATAACGCTTCGATCACCAAAAGCTTAAGCCTAAACCTAATACTGTTATTGAATGTTAATATCCAGTTTCAGTGTATAGTGTGCGGTGGGGGGGTGTTTAGATCAGTGCTGCTGAAATAATGCCGATCTCCATTTCTATTTCTCCTAACTGCATATACAGTGGGGCGGTGCAGGCTGTCACCCAATCACACACTCAGCAAAGTGCATTTTTTGCACACAAGCAACGGCATGTATCATTGGCTGTGTATGTCACATGTTTTTGCCCTATAAGACCCGCCATTTTCCCCATCACCACCATTTGCTTAGTGCTGCAGTTGTGTGTCAGTCAGGCACCGCTATTGCTGCTGTGGGCGCTATAAAGTGTTAGTTAGATAGATAGTGAGCGAATCTCAAGTTACATAGACAGATAGGTTTAGGGAGTAGGGACTAGTTATAATATCAGCCATTTTGAGGGCTAGGTTAGAGCTAGCAGTTTTTGCCAGGCAGGTGTGTGTCAGTGCTGTGCAAGTGTTTTTCACAGCATCTGGCCACATCTAGCTCAGGCAATCCTTTAGGGCAGGCAGTGAAGCACTGCTGTGAAGTAAGCTACACCACCTGTCTTCAGTAGCCAATTTTTTACTGCAGCTAGTCCAAGCAATTTTTTTGGGCTAGTAGCAGTGTCTGGTAGTCAGCGATGTAGCCCAGCTGTAAAGCAAGCTACACCGCCTGTCTATACAGTAGCCCATTTTTTACTGCAGCTATTCCAGGCAATTTTTTTGGCTAGTAGCAGTGTCAGTTAGAGTCAGACAGTGGTGTGTAGCCCACTTGGGAAACACACTACACCACCTGTCTAGTGCAAAATAATTTTTAACTGCACTTAGTCCAGGTAATAGTTTGGGCCTAGTAGCAGTGTCAGTTAGACAGTGGTGTGTACCCCACTTGTGAAACACACTACACTGCCTGTCTAGTTCAGACTAATTTTTAACTGCACCTAGCCCAGGTAATAGTTTGGGCCTAGTAGCAGTGTCAGTTAGACAGTGGTGTGTAGCACACTTGTGAAACACACTACACCACCTGTCTGGTTCAGACTAATTTTTAACTGCACCTAGCCCAGGTAATAGTTTGGGCCTAGTAGCAGTGTCAGTTAGACAGTGGTGTGTAGCACACTTGTGAAACACACTACACCACCTGTCTGGTTCAGACTAATTTTTAACTGCACCTAGCCCAGGTAATAGTTTGGGCCTAGTAGCAATGTCATTTAGACAGTGATGTGTAGCCTACTTGTGAAACACACTACACTGCCTGTCTAGTTCAGACTAATTTTTAACTGCACCTAGCCCAGGTAATAGTTTGGGCCTAGTAGCAGTGTCAGTTAGACAGTGGTGTAGCCCACTTGGGAAACACACTACACCGCCTGTCTAGTGCAAAATAATTTTTAACTGCACCTAGCCCAGGTAATAGTTTGGGCCTAGTAGCAGTGTCAGTTAGACAGTGGTGTGTAGCACACTTGTGAAACACACTACACCACCTGTCTGGTTCAGACTAATTTTTAACTGCACCTAGCCCAGGTAATAGTTTGGGCCTAGTAGCAATGTCATTTAGACAGTGATGTGTAGCCTACTTGTGAAACACACTACACCGCCTGTCTAGTGCAAAATAATTTTTAACTGCACCTAGCCCAGGTAATAGTTTGAGCCTAGTAGCAGTGTCAGTTAGACAGTGGTGTGTAGCACACTTGTGAAACACACTACACCGCCTGTCTAGTGCAAAATAATTTTTAACTGCACCTAGCCCAGATAATAGTTTGGGCCTAGTAGCAGTGTCATTTAGACAGTGGTGTGTAGCCCACTTGTGAAACACACTACACCACCTGTCTAGTGCAAAATAATTTTTAACTGCACCTAGCCCAGGTAATAGTTTGGGCCTTGTACCACTGTTTGGCCACTCAGCTGTGCTCGATTTCCATCCTAATTTTTTTTTTCCTAACAACTGCAGAGTTGCCAATTTGTTCACATACAAAATGAGTGGCAAAAGGCCTGCTGCTGGTGGAAAGGGGAATCGGCGTGGTGGAAAGGGAAAAAAGTTTGTGTCCGTGGGGTAGGTGGTAAAGCAACAGTAACATCTGCTGAAGAAAGACCATCTTCCAGCCAAAGTAACATGTCTACTTACTTCCGTGGACAATCTGTTATGATCCCTGTCTTACGGACACGACCATCGATACCTATTGTAGATGAGGCACAAAAACAGCAGGTGCTTGAATGGATCTCAAGTGCTCCATTAAGTGGCCTCTCCTCCACCTCAACTTCAACATCCCAAACCCTCCAGTCCTCTGAGGAGTCACCACAATTGCACTTGATTCCTCCCACCTCCCAAGTCTCCAGCCGCCCTACTGAGTATGGGGTAACAGAGATGGTTGAGTATGCAGAGCTGTACAGTCACACTATAGCCTGGGAATCAGAGGTCTTCTTCAAAGCTGCAGTGAGTCCAGATGAGGAAATGATCTGCACTGATGCCCAGAAGCTTTGTGAGTTGGATCCAGGCCCAGATGAAGAAGGTTCTGAGCATAATGTAGACCCTCATTCCTAAACTGTAACTCCTCTTGGTGGAGACAATGAGGAAGATGCTGATGAGACTCAGATACCTGATTGGACTGACAACTTAACTTTTCGGTCAGGGCAGGAAGAGATTGTCTCTGAGGACGAGGGGTGTGATAGCGCACAGGGTGATGATGAGGTTGGAGGTCCCATTTACTGTCAACCAAGCAAATAATCAAGGTATCCAAATGATTGAGCGTTCCCAAGGAGATTGACCTTATGATAAGAACTCTGACTCCTTTTTCTTTCTTTGAGATTTATTTGAAATGGCTTCACAGTAATAAAAGTCTTAAGATTCATAAAAGTATAGTTAGAACAACACGTTTCAGCTATGTATGTCATAAAATAGCCTTCCTCGGGTATATATACATTACATAAAATGTAGAGGTTATATAGTGTGTGTTATCCCTCCTAATTAATCATATTGATCACACATGTCTACAATTGTATTTTAAAAAGTATTTGTTCCCATTTATTCCATTATTTATCTTTATTAGTGATGAGCGAGCATGCTCGCCACTACTCGGTACTCGCACAAGTATCACTGTACTCGGGCGACTCGCCGAGCACCGAGTAATCTCGCGATACTCGTGCTGTGCTCGTGGTCGTCATCTCTGCATGTTGGCACTCTTTTGAGAGCCAGCCCACGTGCAGGGATTGGCTGGCAGACCACTGCAATGCCACAGCCCTGTTAGTTGTGGCATTGCAGTGATTGGCCGGCCTGCACTGCGTGACCGAGCCTTTATAAGACCCGGCCGCGCTGTGCTCTGCACACAGGCATCCAGACAGTGAGTGTAGAGAGAGTGTCTGCTGCTGCTTAGGGACAGATTTGCGGCCCTCATAGGTAGATCCGGAGCAGGGCTGCAAACTGCTGCTGAGCTGACCACAACAGTCCTTCTCAGGACTAATCTAGGAGGATATAGGCAGGGTGATCCAGATCGGAGTCCAAGCTTTTCTGTGACCATTACAGTCACCAGACTGTTGTACTTACTAGCTTGATCCAGGTTAGGGACTAAAATCCTCATCTCCTGTGACCATTACAGTCACCAGACTGGTGTACGTACTACCTTGATACAGGTTAGGGACTAAAATCCTAATCTCCTGTGACCATTACAGTCACCAGACTGGTGTACGTACTACCTTGATACAGGTTAGGGACTAAAATCCTAATCTCCTGTGACCATTACAGTCACCAGACTGGTGTACGTACTACCTTGATACAGGTTAGGGACTAAAATCCTAATCTCCTGTGACCATTAAAATCACCAGAGTGGTGTAATTACTACCTTGATACAGGTTAGGGACAAAAAATCCTAATCTCCTGTGACCATTACAGTCACCAGACTGGTGTACGTACTACCTTGATACAGGTTAGGGCCTAAAATCCTAATCTCCTGTGACCATTACATTCACCAGACTGGTGTACTTACTACCTTAATACAGGTTAGAGACTAAAATCCTACTCTCCTGTGACCATTACAGTCACCAGACTGGTGTACTTACTACCTTAAAGGGAACCAACCACCCCAAATGACCCCCCCGGACTATTAATATGGGTCCCTACACCCAGCACATACATGTGCTGCAAGGTTTTTTGCTAAAAAAACTGTTTTTTATAAGTGAAGATAATGCTTTAGAAAGTTTATAAAAGAGGGACGGGTGGGCGTTACTTAGCTGGTTATACAGCCGAGATTCTGCTGCCAGTCATCCTCGTGTCCTCGTCACATCAGTAACGGCCAGCCCTTTTTTCAGCGTCCCAGGCTGGTGCACGGGATGTCATGCCCGTGCACACGTCATCAGCTACAGCCGGGTCGCGAGCGCGCGCTCTGACTTCCTGACATCCCGTGCACCAGCCTGGGACGCTGAAAAAAGGGCTTGCCGTTACTGATGTGACGAGGGCACGAGGATGACTGGCAGCAGAATCTCGGCTGTATAACCAGCTAAGTAACGCCCACCCGTCCCTCTTTTATAAACTTTCTAAAGCATTATCTTCACTTATAAAAAACAGTTTTTTTAGCAAAAAACCTTGCAGCACATGTATGTGCTGGGTGTAGGGACCCATATTAATAGTCCGGGGGGGTCATTTGGGGTGGTTGGTTCCCTTTAATACAGGTTAGGGACAAAAATCCTACTCTCCTGTGACCATTACATTCACCAGACTGGTGTACTTACTACCTTAATACAGGTTAGAAACAAAAATCCTACTCTCCTGTGACCATTACAGTCACCAGACTGGTGTACTTACTACCTTAATACAGGTTAAGGACTAAAATCCTAATCTCCTGTGATCTGAACTGTCACCAGACTGGTGTACTTACTACCTTAATACAGGTTAGGGACAAAACTCCTACTCTCCTGTGACCATTGCATTCACCAGACTGGTGTACTTACTACCTTGATACAGGTTAGGGACTAAAATCCTACTCTTCTGTGACCATTACAGTCACCACACTGGTGTCGTTGTATACAAGCAAAATGCGCAAGGGCGTTGGCAAGGAAGAAGGAAGTGAACGTGATGGTGGTGCAGGCTGAGGCCGAGGTCGTGTGCAAGCACTAATTTCGTAACAAGAAAGGGGCACATCTACTCGCTCACACGTCCTGTCCCAAATTCTTGGGGCCCGCTAAAGTACACCGCTCTTGAACCAACACCAGTGTCAACAGGTTGTTACTTGGATAGCGGATAATGCTTCAAGTCAGATGGGCACCTCCACAAACACCCTGTCTTCCACACGGTCAAGTGTCAGTAGCCGTGATACTGCACCGCACATTTCCCAACCTGATCCTCCTTCCTACCACCAGGCCGAGTACACGTCCACGGACATTACTGATCCCACACTTGGACACTCGGAGGTCCAGAAGTATGTACTTATGGGTGAGTGGAGGTACATGGCAAATTCCCATAACAAAATTTAAATTCAGTTGTCATTTGTTGGTGGTGTGGTGAAGTCTGGCCCAATCCAACCCTTGTTCATCTTGATCAGAGTCAGCCTGTCAGCATTTTCAGTTGACAGGCGGGTGCGTTTATCAGTAATGATTCCACCTGCGGCTCTGACAAAACGCTAGCGGCAGGGCAGGCCAGGACTTCCAAGGCGTAGAGAGCCAATTCATGCCACGTGTCCAGCTTGGAGACATAATTGTAAGGCACAGAGGAATCTAGCAGTACAGTTGTTTGATCTGCAAGGTACTCCTTCAGCATCTGCCCAAACTTAGCATTTCTTGTGGCACTACCCCGCACCTCAGGGGCTGTGATACGTGAGGGGCTGAGAAAACTGTCCCACATCATAAAGACTGTTCCCCTACCTCTGGCGGATTGGACTTGTGCCCCTCCCGGCCGTACGCCTTGGTTGTCCACCGATTCCTGACCTATGCCGCTAGCGTTTTGTGAGGGGAATGATTTGCCTACTTCCGTGACTATGGCCTTCTGGAAATGCTGCATTTTGGCTGACCTCTCCGCCTCAGGAATGAGAGACATAAAGTTCTCCTTGTAGCGTGGGTCTAACAGTGTTGCCAACCAGTACTGATTGTCGGCCAAGATGTTGTGAACGCGAGGGTCACGAGCCAGGCAGCTTACCATAAAGTCAGCCATGTGCGCCAGACTCTTAACAGCCATCACTTCAGTATCCAGACCAACAAACACGATGACTGAACATGCTGTCCTCCTCCTCCTCCTCCTCATCTCCACTGTCCTCTGGCCAGCCACGCAGAATCGAGGGTATGACTGGTGTGCATGTCATATCCTCAATTTGGCCAGAGAGTTGCTCCATGTCTTCATCCTCCTCCTCCTCGTCATAGTCCTCCACTGCACGTTGTGATGATATGAGGCTGGGCTGTGTGTTTTCACCCACACCCACTACTGTTTCTTGCTCCAAGTCATCGCGCTCGGCCTGCAATGCATCCTCTTTGTTTTTCAGCAGAGACCGTTTTAGAAGGCAGAGTAGTGGTATGGTGACGCTAATAATGGCGTCATCGCCGCTCACCATCTTGGTGGAGCCCTCAAAGTTTTGGAGGACCGTACATAGGTCGGACATCCATCTCCACTCCTCAGGTGTTATGTGTTGAGTTTGACCCATTTCCCGACGGCTTAGGTGATGCAGGTAGTCCACAACTGCCCTCTTCTGCTCACATATCCTGACCAACATGTGCAGAGTTGAATTCCAACGCGTGGGGACATCACACACCAGTCTGTGGGCCGGAAGACGCAAACGGCGCTGAAAGCCGGCAAGGCCGGCTGAAGCAGCAGGTGAGTTGCGAAAATGTGCAGACAGACGCCGAACTTTTACCAGCTGTTCAGACACCTCTGGGTATGACTTTAGAAACCTCTGAACCACCAGGTTGAGCTCATGGCCCACGCATGGAACATGCGTCAGCTGGCCTCGCCTCAAAGCTGCCACCAGGTTCCGGACATTGTCACACACGACCTTTCCTGGCTTTAGGTTCAGAGGTGTGATCCAGTGATCTGCCTGCTGTTTCAGAGCTGTCCACACCTCTTCTGCATTGTGGGGTTTGTCACCTATGCAGACTAGCTTCAGCACAGCCTGTTGCCACTTCGCAGAGGCAGTGCTGCGGTGCTTCCAGCTTGGGACTGGTGTGGAGGGTACAGTGGATGAGGATGCGCAGGAGGAGGAGGAGGAGGCTGAAGAGCATGACATTCCGGAGCTGTAGAGTGTCGGTGAAACCCTGACAGAGGTAGGGCCTGCTATCCTTGCTGTGGGAAGGACGTGTTCCGTCCCTCGCTCAGACTGTGTCCCAGCCTCCACAATATTAACCCAGTGTTTTGTCAAGGAGATGTAGCGTCCTTGCCCACAAGCACTTGTCCACGTGTTTGTGGTTAGGTGGACTTTGGCTGAAACAGCGTTGTTCAGGGCACGTGTGATGCTGTTGGACACGTGGTTATGCAATGCTGGGACGGCACATCTGGAGAAATAGTGGTGGCTGGGGACCGAGTAACGTGGGACAGCAGCCGTCATCAGGTTGCAGAATGCTTCCGTCTCCACCAGCCGGAAAGGCAACATTTCTAGCGCTATGAGTCGCGAAATGTGATAATTCAGGACTGTGGCATGTGGGGCGTTGGCAGCGTATTTGCGCCTGCGTTCAAAGGTTTGCTGAATGGATAATTGAATGCTGCTGACTGGGACAAGGACGTGCTTGATGGTGGGGTTATTTGTGCGTGGGCAACTTCAGGTGCAGGGCCGGAGGCTTGTTCGCGGCCAGCATGTACAGGGATTGGCTCGCACGCACAACACGAGAAGACGTAGCAGTGACATTAGCAAGCACCGCTCCTCGACTCTGTTGTACTTCCCACAAACAAAATGTTTTGAGGCCCTCATGCACGTCTCTATCCTGGGACAATGTGGAGCCTCCCAATTTTTGTCTGCCCTGGCCAAAGGGCTATACTACAATACACCCACTTGAGGTTTACAGGCCCTACTGTATGTCTGTATGCATGGGTCATTGTTGAACCTCCCAATTTTTGGCTGCCCTGGCCAAAGGGCTAGACTACAATACACCCACTTCATGTTTACAGGCCCTCCTGCACGTCTCTATCCAGGGACAATGTGGAGCCTCCCAATTTTGGACTGCCCTGGCAAAGGAAAGTACTACAATAGACCCAGTTCCTCAAAATGGGCACATTATGTCAAGACAGGGCTTCATGTACGTCTCTTGTCAGGGTCATCGGAGTGTCGCACAATGTTTTCACGTAAAATCTTTCATGTAATCAGAAAAAGAAACATACAACAGCTGTATATCACTATTGGGTATGTGCCCTTAACATTTCCACCCTAAATATTCATTTTGGTGTCATTTTGGAAGGTTTTCTGGAGACTCCGTAAAATTGGCGTGAAACTCGGACAACATTGTTCACAGCTGTGACTTTTGAGAGAGAAATGCTTCCAGGGGTCTTCCCCATGGTGTTGCCATGTCATTTCAGCACTCTTCTGAGACTTTTGTGACATTTTTAGGGTTTTTCCATGCTGCCGGCAGTCATTTCATAAAAATACTCGGGTCTCCCATAGGATAACATTGGGCTCGTTACTCGGGCCGAGTACACGAGTATCTTGGGATGCTCGGCCCGAGCTTCGAGCACCCGAGCATTTTAGTACTCGCTCATCACTAATCTTTATCTTTGTTTTCTTTTTCTTTTTTGAAGTCAAGGTCCAAATATGATAGTATTATTTTTATTTCTTATTAATTATGATCCTCTTGATATCAAAAGGTTATATTCTCAAAAAATAAAAATTATTCTCAATTCCTAATGGAATCGATCCTGCACATTTTCTATCAACATATCTTCCTGATTCAGAACTATATACCTCTAGGGTATCGACTTCACCTATAGGAAATCCACTCCAAGTCAACCCATTCATAAGTACTGCATACAGTTGTGGCAGGGGCGGACCCAGACTGTAGTGGGCCCTGGTGCAAGAAATTTTTCGGGGCCCCCCCCACAGCCTAATATATACAGTCCACCACAGCCTCCAGGTAATATATACAGTCCATTACAGCCTAATATATACAGTTCAGCACAGCCGCCAGGTAATATATACAGCCCAGAACAGCCTCCAGGTAATATATACAGCCCAGCACAGCCGCCAGGTAATATATACAGCCCAGCACAGCCGCCAGGTAATATATACAGCCCAGCACAGCCGCCAGGTAATATATACAGCCCAGCACAGCCGCCAGGTAATATATACAGCCCAGCACAGCCGCCAGGTAATATATACAGCCCAGCACAGCCTCCAGGTAACATATACAGCCAATCACAGGCTCCAGGTAATATATATAGACTAGCACAGCCTCCAGGTAATATATACAGCCCAGCATAGCCTCGTATAACATATATAGCCCAAGACAGCCTCAAAGAGGATATATACATACTAGATGTGTGCCCGATGCGATCACATTGGAGGGCGAGGATTGGTGCGGCGGCGGGATGCGGGGGGCGGCTAAGTGGACACACACACCTACACGCACAGAAGGGAGACGGAGGGGAAAGAGGGCAGACAGGGACGGAGGAGAAAGAGGACAGAGAGGGACGGAGGAGAAAGAGGACAGAGAGGGACGGAGGAGAAAGAGGACAGAGAGGGACGGAGGAGAAAGAGGACAGAGAGGGACGGAGGAGAAAGAGGACAGAGAGGGACGGAGGACAAAGAGGACAGAGCGGGACGGAGGAGAAAGAGGACAGAGAGGGACGGAGGAGAAAGAGGACAGAGAGGAACAGAGGAGAAAGAGGACAGAGAGGAACAGAGGAGAAAGAGGACAGAGAGGGACGGAGGAGAAAGAGGACAGAGAGGAACAGAGGAGAAAGAGGACAGAGAGGAACAGAGGAGAAAGAGGACAGAGAGGGACGGAGGACAAAGAGAACAGAGAGGGACGGAGGACAAAGAGAACAGAGAGGGACGGAGGACAAAGAGGACAGAGAGGGACGGAGGACAAAGAGGACAGAGAGGGACGGAGGACAAAGAGGACAGAGAGGGACGGAGGACAAAGAGGACAGAGAGGGACGGAGGACAAAGAGGACAGAGAGGGACGGAGGACAAAGAGGACAGAGAGGGACGGAGGACAAAGAGGACAGAGAGGGACGGAGGACAAAGAGACAGAGAGGGGGGGAGGAAAGAGGACAGAGAGGGACGGAGGAGAAAGAGGACAGAGAGGGACGGAGGAGAAAGAGGACAGAGAGGGACGGAGGAGAAAGAGGACAGAGAGGGACGGAGGAGAAAGAGGACAGAGAGGGACGGAGGAGAAAGAGGACAGAGAGGGACGAGGGAGAAAGAGGACAGAGAGGGACGGAGGAGAAAGAGGACAGAGAGGGACGGAGGAGAAAGAGGACAGAGAGGGACGGAGGAGAAAAGAGGACAGAGAGGGACGGAGGAGAAAGAGGACAGAGAGGAACAGAGGAGAAAGAGGACAGAGGGGAACAGAGGAGAAAGAGGACAGAGAGGGTAAGTTACATGAATGTGCATCCAAAGCTCCTGTCTCAATGACATTCAGGAGCCGGCCGGCTGCTTCTTTGCACAACGGGGCCCCCAAGCACTGCAGACACCCCCGACTTCAGTACGGTAGTTACCCCCTGGGTCTCCTATCCTGGTGTATAGGTTCCCCATTCTGGTATATACAGTATATCTCCCAGTATGGTAAATATGTCCTTCAACCTGGTATATATGGGCCCATACTGGTATATGTCCCCATCTGTACACTGGATATATAATGCACTGTATTGATCACACCTGGTACTGCCTACAGGACATCACATATATATGGAGCCATATAAAATAATATGTGATGTCCTGTAGGTTTAGATGTGATCAATCAGTGCAGGGCTCTGTACACTGGGGTCTGTGGTGTCTGCTGGGGTCAGAGTGATTTATTGCAGGGCTCTGCTCTTTCCTGTAGGTCGGGTGATGCTGGAGCCGATAATCCCCAGCACTAACAGCCCGACCTGATCTGCCACAGACTCCTGCAATCACTCACTCTGATCCTCAGCAGAGCAGACCCTGCTGCCCCACACCATGATTAATGACCTCCTGCTTACCGGCATCTTCTGAGGTCTAGTCCATCCACAAGCTGCTCTCTGGGTCTGGAGGCTGAAGGAGCAGGGGAAGTGTCCCCCTGCAGACCCCGTCCACACAGTGTGCAGGGGGCCTGTCTGCAGCTGCTGATGTGATCTGCGAGCAGCCGGGCGGGAGAATAGTTACATTCAAATCCAGAGTGCGTTCTCCAGGCAGCCCGAGCAGCTCCAACAGCTGAGGTTGGTGCGCCCCCTGCACTCCCAGGCCCAGTCGCAGTCCCGACCGCTGCGACTGTGATTGTTACACCCAGAGCACTGAGCAGTGGAGGCAGGGGCCCATGCAAGGCGGGGGGAACCGCGGCACCGGACCCGCGGCTGGAGCCTTGGGGGCCCCCTAACCGGCCGGGGCCCTGGTGCAGCTGCACCAGTTGCACCACGGTAGGTCCGCCCCTGAGTTGTGGCCAAAAGACACCCCTGCAATTCTGTCAGATAATACACAGTTTCGTCCTGAAAATGATTGCAATCACAGATTCTTTGGTATTATTATCTTTATTTAATTTGTCTTCAATGAAAAAAACACAAAAGAGAATGAAGCAAAAAGCAAAACATTGATCATTTCACACAAAACTCCAAAAATGGGCCAGACAAAAGTATTGGCACCCTCAGCCTAATACTTGGTTGCACAACCTTTAGCCAAAATAACTGCGATCAGCCGCTTCCGGTAACCATCAATGAGTTTCTTACAATGCTCTGCTGGAATTTTAGACCATTCTTCTTTGGCAAACTGCTCCAGGTCCCTGATATGTGAAGGCGCCTTCTTCAAACTGCCATTTTTAGATCTCTCCACAGGTGTTCTATGGGATTCAGGTCTGGACTCATTGCTGCCACCTTAGAAGTCTCCAGTGCTTTCTCTCAAACCATTTTCTAGTGCTTTTTGAAGTGTGTTTTGGGTCATTGTCCTGCTGGAAGACCCATGACTAGGGATGGGCGAGTCTACTCGCTAGGACTCGTTACTCGGCGAGTAGTAAGGGACTCACAGGACTCGGGACTCGGCGAGTTTCCCAGCGATTACTCGCACAGTAACGAGTCCAATGCAAATCAATGGCAAGCCTAGTTTTGTCAGAGTTTACTTTTTCTCACTCGCTAGACTCGCTATATCACATCGCTATGTAGCTTGAATATCCCCAAATCGTTTAAACAATCGCACCGCTTCACTGATACCCGCTGTCAGCAGCGAGTCTGAGCGAGTCTACCAATCCGAGTCCTGTATACTGTATTCGGGACTCGCAAATACAGAATCTGTTAGGAAATCGCTTGCCTCGCCTCATCGGCGCCAAATAAGACAAACACATGCGAGTTTGGCCTCGGACACAGCAGCAAAAAACTGTTGCGGTGGGGTTTCCAAAACGGCAATGTGAGCGCTTTCCGAGACACATCTGCGATTTGTAAATCGCACATTACTCGCTATTACTCGCTTCTCCATTCATTAACATTGGACTCGCTAGACTCGCAACGAGTAGCGAGTCCCGAGCTCGGACTCACTAGAGTCAAGCGATTCCGAGTAATTTAGGACTCGCCCATCACTACCCATGACCTCTGAGGGAGACCCAGCTTTCTCACACTGGGCCCTACATTATGCTGCAAAATGTGTTGGTAGTCTTCAGACTTCATAATGCCATGCACACGGTCAAGCAGTCCAGTGCCAGAGGCAGCAAAGCAACCCCAAAACATCAGGGAACCTCCGCCATGTCTGACTGTAGGGAGCGTGTTCTTTTCTTTGAATGCCCCTTTTTTTCTCCTGTAAACTCTATGTTGATGCCTTTGCCCAAAAAGCTCTACTTTTGTCTCATCTGACCAGAGAACATTCTTCTAAAACGTTGTAGGCTTTCTCAGGTAAGTTTTGGCAAACTCCAGCCTGGCTTTTTTATGTCTCGGGGTTAGAAGTGGGGTCTTCCTGGGTATCTTACCATACAGTCCCTTTTCATTCAGACGCCGACGGATAGTACGGGTTGACACTGTTGTACGCTCGGACTGCAGGGCAGCTTGAACTTATTTGGATGTTCGTCAAGGTTCTTCATCCACCATCCGCACAATCTTGCGTTGAAATCTCTTGTCAATTTTTCTTTTCCGTCCACATCTAGGAAGATTAGCCACAGTGCCATGGGCTTTACACTTCTTGATGACACTGCGCACGGTAGACACAGGAATATTCAGGTCTTTGGAGATGGACTTGTAGACTTGAGATTGCTCATGCTTCCTCACAATTTGGTTTCTCATGTCCTCAGACAGTCCTTAGGTCTTTTTTCTTTTCTCCATGCTCAATGTGGTACACACAAGGACACAGGACAGAGGTTGAGTCAACTTTAATCCATGTCAACTGGCTGCAAGTGTGATTTAGTTATTGCCAACACCTGTTAGGTGCCACAGGTAAGTTACAGGTGCTGTTAATTACTCAAATTAGAGAAGCATCACATGATTTTTCTAACAGTGCCAATACTTTTGTCCACCCCCTTTTTTATGTTTGGTGTGGAATTATATCCAATTTGGCTTTAGGACTATTCTTTTTGTGTTCTTTTCATTGAAGACAAATTAAATGAAGATAATAATACCAAAGAATGTGTGATTGCAATCATTTTCAGGTAGAAACTGAGGATTATCTGACAGAATTGCAGGGGTGTCAATACTTTTAGCCAACACTGTGTATGTATGTATATATATATATATCTATTATATAATTGCCGTAACTGACTTCCATCGGAGCGGCGCAACTTCCGGTGGCTTTGTTAGCGAGTCCAGGGCGCCTTACCTGGACTCTGTCCGTGGCCGCGTAGCGGCCACGGCGACTCCCGAAGCAATGCCCGCAAAGCGGGCATTGCGAGTCGTTGCAGTCTTGCGAAGCAATGCCCGCGAAGCGGGCATTGCGAGTCGCTAACAAAGCCACAGCCAGCAGGGACCGCCACAGCCAGCAGGGACTCGCATAGCGCTGTAGTGTACACCGCTATAGTATACTACAGTCCCATGCCCATACGCCTGTCCGCCCCTAAACCTAAGCGCTGGCGCTTAAGGGCCGACACGCGTATGCCCATGGGACTGTAGTATACCATCGCGCTGTACACTACAGCGCCATGCTCTTAACCGCCGCACCTAAGCCCCTACCCCCTAAGCCCCGCTGCACCTAAGCCACTACCCTCTAAGCCCCGCCGCACCTAAGCCCCTACCCTCTAAGCCCCGCCGCATCTAAGCCAAGCCCCTACCCCCTAAGCCCCGCCGCCGCACCTAAGCCCCTACCCTCTAAGCCCGCTGCATCTAAGCCAAGCCCCTACCCCCTAAGCCCCGCCGCACCTAATCCCCTACCCCCTAAGCCCCGCCGCACCTAAGCCCCTACCCCCTAAGCCCCGCTGCACCTAAGCCAAGCCCCTACCCTCTAAGCCCCGCCGCCGCACCTAAGCCCCTACACTCTAAGCCCCGCCGCATCTAAGCCAAGCCCCTACCCCCTAAGCCCCGCCGCACCTAAGCCCCTACCCCCTAAGCCCCGCCGCACCTAAGCCCCTACCCCCTAAGCCCCGCTGCACCTAAGCCACTACCCTCTAAGCCCCGCCGCACCTAAGCCCCTACCCTCTAAGCCCCGCCGCATCTAAGCCAAGCCCCTACCCCCTAAGCCCCGCCGCCGCACCTAAGCCCCTACCCTCTAAGCCCCGCCGCATCTAAGCCAAGCCCCTACCCCCTAAGCCCCGCCGCACCTAAGCCCCTAACCCCTAAGCCCCGCCGCACCTAAGCCCCTACCGTCCGCCGCCGCCCCGCTGCACCTAAGCCCCTACCCTCTAAGCCCCGCCGCATCTAAGCCAAGCCCCTACCCCCTAAGCCCCGCCGCACCTAAGCCACTACCCTCTAAGCCCCGCCGCACCTAAGCCCCTACCCTCTAAGCCCCGCCGCATCTAAGCCCCTACCCCCTAAGTCTAAGTCCACCGCACCTATGCCCCGCCGCACCTAAGCCCCTATCCCCTAAGCCCCGCCGCCTCCTAAGCTCCCGCCGCTGTCGCTAACACCTAAGGCCCTACACCCGTAGCCCCCGACGTCCCCTAACCTAACGCCCCCGTCAATCACTTACATGCCTTCTTAGTCATTTGATCGTCCGTCCGATCCACAAGTCCTCCGTCCGGCCAGGCGTCCTCTTCCTCCGGCCCCGGGGGTCTTCTCTCTTCTTTCCGCCATCTCCGGCTCTTCGTCCGGCCCCCGGGGTCTTCTGTCTTCTTTCCGCCAACTTCCATCTCTGACGTCCTCTTCACTTCTCATTAAGATAGAATGGACGAAAAATCCGCCATTCTATCTCTATGAGATGTGAGCTGCTCTTCTGATTGGTCGCTGTCTAGTGCACTCAGCCAATCAGAAGATCACCTCATATCCCATTGAAATACATTAGCGGTGTGTCGCCGATTTTATGGCCGCCCACCTGGTTCTATTTCTCGGCCCTAAAATCGCGGACACACCGCTAATGCATGTCTATGGGCAGTCAGCTCGATTTCTGATTGGTCGCTCTCTGCTGACGCCGACCAATCAGAATTCGACCTCACTGCCCATAGACATACATTATACATACAGTGTGTCCGCGATTTTCGGGCCGACAAATAGAACCAGGGGCCCGGCCGTTAATTCGCCGACACACCGCTAATGTATGTCAACAAATAAATTTAATAATAAAAAAAATAAAAAAAAAATAATAAAAAAATAATAAAAATAATAAATAAAAAATAATAAATAATTAAATAAAAAATAATAATAAAAAAATAAATAAGCGGACCTGAAGGAGAACTGTGTCTCAGCCTCACTTAAAATAACTAATAAATTTAATAATAAAAAAAATAATTAAATAATATTTAAAAAATAATAAAAAAATAATAAAAAAAATAATAAAAAAAAAAATAAAAAATAATAAAAAAAAAAAAAAGAAAATGCTAATAATATCACCCCTTTCAGCGGACCTGAAGGAGAACTGTGTCTCAGCCTCAGGCTCACTTAAAATAACTAATAAATTTAATAATAAAAAAATAATTAAATAATATTTAAAAAATAATAAAAAAACAATAAAAAAAAAAATAAAAAATAATAATAATAAAAAAAAAAAATGCTAATAATATCACCCCTTTCAGCGGACCTGAAGGAGAACTGTGTCTCAGCCTCAGGCTCACTTAAAATAACTAATAAATTTAATAATAAAAAAAATAATTAAATAATATTTAAAAAAATAATAAAAAAATAATAAAAAAATAATAAAAAAATAAATAAAAACTAATAATAAAAAAATAAAAAAAATGCTAATAATATCACCCCTTTCAGCGGACCTGAAGGAGAACTGTGTCTCAGCCTCAGGCTCACTTAAAATAACTAATAAATTTAATAATAAAAAAAAAATTAAATAATATTTAAAAAATAATAAAAAAATAATTAAAAAATAATAAAAAATGCTAATAATTATGCTATTAATGCTAATAATAATGCTATTAATGCTAATAATTATGCTATTAATGCTAATATTTATGTTATTAATGCTAATAATTATGCTATTAATGCTAATAATTATGGTATTAATCGTAATAATAATGCTATTAATGCAAATAATATTGCTATTAATGCTATTATTAATGCTATTATTGCTAATAATTATGCTATTAATGCTAATATTAATGCTAATTATGCTAATAATAATCATATTAACGCTATTAATAATGCTATTAAGGCTAATAATCATGCTATTTATGCTATTCAAAATGCTATTAATGCTAATAATATTGCTAGTAATGCTCTTTATGCTAATAGTAATGCTATTAATGCAATTATTTATGCTATTAATTCTATTATTTATGCTACTAATGCTATTAATAATGCTATTAATGCTATTAATAATGTTATTCATGCTATTAATAATACTATTAATGCTATTAATGCTAATATTAATGCTATTAATTGTATTATTAATGCTATTAATGCTATTAATAATGCTATTAATGCTAATAATAATGCTATTAATGTTAATAATTATGCTATTAATGCTACTATTAATGCTCATAATGCTAATAATAATCATATTAACGCTATTAATAATGCTATTAAGGCTAATAATCATGCTATTTATGCTATTCAAAATGCTATTAATGCTATTAATATTGCTATTAATCGTCTTTATGCTAATAGTAATGCTATTAATGCGATTAGTTATGCCATTAATTCTATTGTTTATGCTATTAATGCTATTAATAATGCTATTAATGCTATTAATGCTATTAATATTGTTATTCATGCTATTAATAATACTATTAATGCTATTAATGCTAATATTAATGCTATTAATTGTATTATTAATGCTATTAATGCTAATAATAATGCTATTAATGCTAATAATTATGCTATTAATGCTAATATTAATGCTAATAATGCTAATAATAATCATATCAACGCTATTAATAATGCTATTAAGGCTAATAATCATGCTATTTATGCTATTCAAAATTCTATTAATGCTAATAATCTTGCTATTAACGCTCTTTATGCTAATACTCATGCTATTAATGCGATTATTTATGCTATTAATTCTATTATTTAGGCTATTAATGCTATTAATAATGGTATTAATGTTATTAATAATGCTATTAATGCTATTCATGCTAATATTAATGCTATTAATTCTAATAATCATGCTATTAATCATATTAGTAATGCTATTAATGCTATTTTTAATTCTATTAATGCTATTAATAATTTTATTAATGCTAATAATGCTATTACTCCTCATAATAATGCTATTAACGCTATTATTAATGCTATTTATGGTAATAATGCTATTAATACTAATAACAATACTATTTATAGTACTATTATTGCTGTTAATAATGCTATTAATGCTAATAATAATGCTGTTAATGCTAATAATTATGCTATTAATGGTAATAATAATGCTATTAATGCAAATAATATTGCCACGTTCTAGAATCCCGATATATATATATATTTTTTTTTATTGATCTTTTATCTTTTTTATAGGCGATCCAGTCAAGGTTTTCTACGTTATTTTATTTTTTGTTTTGCCATTGATAATATAAACAAGGATCCTGACATTTTACCCAATATTACCCTGGGATATCATGTTTATGACACGTGTTCAGATGGACGGTTGGCGGTAAGACATGCTTTATATTTCCTGTCTGGCCCGGGGAAGGTGATACCTAATTACTCTTGTGAGGGCCATGGCCTGCTGGTTGGCCTCATTGGAGATCAGTACTTATCTTCCACTATTCCAGCCGCACAGATCCTTGGATTATATGGATATCCTCAGGTACTGGACACTCTAGACAAGTCTTGTTATATGATTGAAGAATTATTTTCTTATAAATGTCTGTAACATTAGTAATAAATCTGTAATGTTAAGGCCCCGTCACACGGGGCAAAATCTCCAGCAACATCGCCGGCAACTGAGGGGCGTGGCCAAGTTGCGGCAACATCGCCGGAGAGTTGCCCTGTATAACAGGGTGATTTCAACAGCGATAGTTGCTTCAGCAACATCGCCTGGTTTCAGGACAATGTCCTTAAACCAGGTGATGTTGCTCAGGCGATCTGCCTGCATCGCCCGGTCTGACGTGGCAACAGCGATGTTGCCAGTAACTTCCCCCATAGACTCCCATGTTAATGATTGCTGCCAGGTTTGAATTGCTAGCAACATCGCTGATGAGTTGCCGGTGATGTCTCCTCGTCTGACAGCTCATCAGCAATGTTGGAGAGCGGACAAAAATGTGCGCGCTCCCGGGAGTTGCCGGCGATATTGCCGGAGATGTTGCCCTGTGTGACGGGGCCTTTAGTAACGCACAGTGCACACTTCCACACACATCGGCTAACCTTCTGTATAGTCATTTAAAAGGAATCTGTCAGGTGATTTTTGTGTGCCATACTAACAGTATCTTGAAATAAGGCTTTGGCAGCCCTTTCAGGATATATACTATTTATTCCTATACATGGCCTAATTATGTTGCTATAGACTTTTAAAATTCTAGAGTGTTGTGCTGACTAGTCAATAGTAGAGATGAGCGAACCTCTTGAAGTTCTGATTCAGTTCACTTTGGGCATATGTTTTCCAAACAGATCGGCCACCATGCTTCCGGGCCCCCTCATGAAAATCAGACATCCTCCTGATTTCCCTGAAGTTATCTCAGGTTACACAGCAAGGATCATGCTGCAAGGAGTCCCGCTGTGTGACCTGAGATAAACTCAGTGGCATCAGCACTCATAACACTAGCTGTCTCGTGAGAGCCATGTTATCGCTCGATTAATAAAAAAGAAATCAGAGGCGCAATGAGTATTTTTAGCCTGACTAGTGTGGTAGCGCTCACCTTACAGGGTTGTACAGTCCTTGCACAACCCAGGTGTTCACGTTGGTGGTGGGGAGCTTCACTCCTTACAGGCTATGATGGCCGCCGACTTCCTTATACCCAGCGTGACACTGCTCTTCCTCGGCTCCAGCCACGATCACGTGACCGGCCCAGCCGGAAATACGTCACCACAGATCCTGTTCAGTTTGTATCCTCCAAGCTGCTCCTGCCGCTGAACCTCATAAGAGGACATTAAATGGAAAGCAGCACAAGAAAGCCAACTGTAGGAGCGCTAAAGGAGGATCAATAATCTTAATAGGATTCATAACTTAACTTTATATACCAGTGGGATACGGAGGAAGAATAAAGTTAAAGGGAACCTGTCACCTAAACTAGCCCTCCTAACCTATGAATATCTGTCCCTGCAGCCTCAAACAACTTTCTCAACCATCCCTGTCTGAGCTTATATAGCAATTTACAAGTGCAATAAAGGAATTTAGAAGCTTACAGAATCCTTGTCTGATGGGCGTTCCTCCAGGGGTCTTTGACAGTAAGGCAGGGTCTCCTGGGCTGCGCTACCCCCGCCTCAATGCTGAAAATACACCCCAATGGGCGGCATTCTTATTTCCGGACCTCGGGCACCATTCAAAGTACCCGCCCATTGCGTCATCGCTATGACGTGGTCACGTGATGCCAGCCCCGCGTCACTTCCGCCCATCGTATTGCCGGGTGTACTAAGCGCACAAGGCCGCCTTCAGCATGCCATCTGCGCATGCTCTGAAGGTGGCTTGTGCGCTTGCCGGTTCTGCGCATGCGCAGGGTGCACTTCCGGGACGCCAGGGCGCGTGTGTACGTGGGCAGGCGCATGCATGGCGCGCCATCCAGCAGCTGAGGAAAGGGACGGCTAAGTGACACAGGTATAAATAAGTGACCACTGCACTGTCCCAGCACCTCCTGACGAAGCGGAGAGTGAAACGTTGAGGTGCTGGGCAGTGTGGTGCGGTATGGTCACAGTCCTACTATTTACTTCAGCAATATGAGGGATAGATGATTCTTTATCTTATATTTTGCTGTAATCCTGTCCTCAATGAGGATAAGTTTATGAAATGAGGCATGTATAATGGAATGTGATTGTTTTCCTCTTATGTTGTCACAGTAGTGGCTGTATCATTATGGTATAGTGCCTATACTTGAGTGAATTGTAACTGTACCCACACTGCTTTGGGGTTGCTTTTAGGGGATGGTTTTATGGAGTGTGAACTTTTGATCCTATGACTAATAAAAATATTTTGCAACTTTATATCTAAAATGTGGTGTGGAGATTGCCGTTTATCTTTATATGGTAAAAATCTGGCCAATCAGGTGGCCGCTAGCGATCACGTGATTGTGACGTGTCGCCATCTGATTGGCCAGATCGCTACCGGCCATCTGATTGGCTGGAAATCACAGGTCCTTGCCCAGTGATTGAAGGTCTTCTGGGACGGTCCCAGTGCCGGCTTCGGATAGGTGAGTATGTAATTTTATTATTTTTAACAACTTTTATTCACTTTTAGGGTACTTTCGCAGTGTATCTATAGATACACTGCGAAAGTAATTGGACTACTCGCCACTCCTGAGTACTCATAAGATACTTGGAGAGTATCGAGTAGCCGAATACCGCTACTATTCGGCAAGTTCCAGATAGTAGCGAGTATACTCGCTCATTGCTACTCCTTAACCAAGCGTACAGCTGAATCACTGTCTTGCGTTTCTGCCCATCCATGGTGGGGTACAGATACAGATTCAACTTGGCACGTGGTTCTTACATTGTGTCACATTAGGGTGGTGAAAAGCCAGCAACTCTATCTCTTCCAGTTCTTCCTCCACATCCTGCAAGTGAGTTATCATGGACAATGCATCGGCGTTGGCATTCTTGCGACCTGCCCGGTATTTGATAGTAATTAGACAGTCGGGCCATCCATCGCTGTTCTAGTGCGCCTAACTTCACTGTATGCAGGTTAGTCAACGGGTTATTATCCGTGAAGATGGTGAATTTGGCTGAAGCCAGGTAATGCCTAAAACATTCTGTAACTGGCCAAACAACGGCCAAGAACACTAATTTGAATGAACTGTAGTTCTCTGGGTTCTTTTCTGTAGGACGGAGCTTCCTGCTTGCATAGGCTATCACTCTCTCTTTGTCTTTTTGAACCTGGGAAAACACTGCTCACAATCCCACATTACTAGCATCAGTATACAAGACAAATGGCTGGCTGTAATCAGGACAGGCTACGCTTTCATCTGCAGTCAGGGCTCACTTCAACTCTTTAAAGGACTCTTCCGTTTTACTGCCCCATTCAAATGCAGGACTCGGGTTCGTAGCCTTCTTGGACTATCCTACCAATAGCTCTTGCAGGGGAGCTGTCGTCTTCATAAACCCCTTGATGAATCTTCTGTAGTATCCTACCAGCTTCACTGCTTTGAAATTGGTGGGTCTTAGCCAGTCCCTACTGACTGTTACTTTATCAGGATTGGGCGCTATACCCGCAGAGCTCACAACATGACCAAGGTACTCTACCTTATGGTTTCAACAGGTGACACTTGGATAGCTTCACTTTCATGCCAAACCTGGACAAGGCTTCGAACACTTCAGCCAGATGCTCCAGAAGGTCTTCATACATCTTGGAGTAGACAATGACGTTATCCAGGTACAGTAAGACTGTTTCAAAGTTCTTGTGCCCCAGGCAGCACTCCATCAACCTCTGGAATTTCTCGGTAAGTTACAGTGTCCGAACAGCATGCAGTTGAACTCACAGAGACTCATCGGTGTCGTGAAGGCAGTCTTTTCTCTGTCCTCCTCTGCTAGGGAGCCTACCAATACCCACTGGTGAGCTCTAAGGTGGAAAAGTAGTTAGCGACAGTATACAATTTAGCAACAGTAGTATACCTCGGCAGTTTGACTTCTTCCTCACCACAATTTAAAAGGAACCAACCACCTCAGATGACGTCTATAAGCAGTAAATACATGTCCCTGCACCCTAACTACACCATTCCAGCTATGTTTTTGCTAAGAATATTGATAAAAGCAAACCGAAATATGCACTTTGTAAACTTACATGCCTGCGTACTTGAGGGCGTCTCCCTCGGGCTCTCGTACTAGAGGGCTGTGTCTTGTGCAGCATGAGTGGCTTCCCTACCCCTCCCTCTCTCTTTGCAGGACGTCACTGAAGGGCGTTATATTATCTTTGTGTGGGCGGGCACGCAAGGCTGCTCCCGTCCCCGCACGTCATCGGAGGCAGGCAGAGTCACGTGCACTCGCATCGTCACTTCCTGTCGGCTCCGTGCAGTGACGCGCCGCTGAGGGATACCGTATGAGCAAAACACATTGCGGCGAGCGGACGTGGTATCAGCTTAATGAAAGATACCACGTCCGCTCGCCGCAATGTGTTTTGCTCATACGGTATCCCTCAGCGGCGCGTCACTGCACGGAGCCGACAGGAAGTGACGATGCGAGTGCACCTGACTCTGCCTGCCTCCGATGACGTGCGGGGACGGGAGCAGCCTTGCGTGCCCGCCCACACAAAGATAATATAACGCCCTAATGTGACGTCCTGCAAAGAGAGAGGGAGGGGTAGGGAAGCCACTCATGCTGCACAAGACACAGCCCTCTAGTACGAGAGCCCGAGGGAGACGCCCTCAAGTACGCAGGAATGTAAGTTTACAAAGTGCATATTTCGGTTTGCTTTTATCAATATTCTTAGCAAAAACATAGCTGGAATGGTGTAGTTAGGGTGCAGGGACATGTATTTACTGCTTATAGACGTCATCTGAGGTGGTTGGTTCCCTTTAAGATGCATACCGGTACCCTCCCTCCCACACATCAACTATCCCTCTGGCTGTCAAGATAGTGGGCCTACTGTCTGAGTACATGGGCTCCACCAGGGCTTGGTAATCTCGCCCCCTTAGGCCTATTGCTGCCCTACACCTGACATTTCACTTTTCGTGGGTACAATGCAATGGGTACCGAATCACTTACTCTAACACTGCCGATTTCTCCTCCGAACAACTCCATCTGCTGTCTCAGCATCAGGGCTTTTATTTCTTTTCGCAGGACTCATTGCTGCCCACTATTGGCAGTTTCGGCAATCTTCTGTAACAAGACAATAATCTCTCCAAGACAATTTCTTATTACATTAGTGCCTAAAGTTATCATTTGGTTATGTTCTTGCTGTTAAACGTCAACAATTATCAATCCCTGGGACTTCAATTCCACCTACCCCACCTTTATGGTTACCTCTTTAAACCCAATCTGTGGCACAGGTTTACCGTTACTACCCAATATAGTAAAATCGTCATCTGGGCCACGTAAAATGTCAAAGTCTGCCAAGTATCTTTTGTACAGGATATACGGTATCGATGTCACCTGCGAACAGGTGTCCAGCAAAGCGTACATGGGGATGCCATCTAGCACGACAGGTAGGACTGGGTGTCCTCCCACGTACCTGTCTTGCCAGCTTTGTGGGTATGGTGGTCTTTTTCATGAGGAGCGGCCTGCTGCCTCAGGGTATTCTGATTTAAAGTACAGACTCTGGCAAATTGACCTGGCTTGTCACAGTGGCAGAAGATGGGCTGTCCTTAAGGGTCATAGCGATCACTGGGTCGTCCTCTGGCCGTTGGGTATCTCCTCTGTCGCATCCACGGGACATTATTTCTGCTGGAGGTCAACTCGATCTTCTCCACCAGTTTGGATCCTTGCATCGCTTGCATAGCCTTAGCCATCTCAGCTACGCTTTTAGTCAGTGCCTCAATCTTGAGGTGTAGGGCCTCATTGTTGATTGTCCCTAGAGTCTGTGCACTGGCCCCTGCTGTGGCCTGTGGATCCTGCGCCCCCTGTTGATGGTAAGTTATGGTCAGGCGTTGTGCAGGTTCTGGGTCACTGGCTGCTTCTTCTTAGAGTGTCCAGATGGCTCTGTCCTTATGTTGCACGAAGTCCAAATCAGGGCTCTGTATAGCTAGCATTTGCAGTTGTACTTTATGGGCAGGGAATAGGAGTTCATCAATAAACTGTTCAATAAGCAATTTGTTTTCTTCTTGAACAAG
Organism: Allobates femoralis; assembly: GCA_033576535.1. Lineage (NCBI taxonomy): Eukaryota > Metazoa > Chordata > Amphibia > Anura > Aromobatidae > Allobates > Allobates femoralis. The sequence goes on from JARQOC010000083.1 coordinate 149,495, forward strand.
AGTAGGATCTGTCTGTTTCATTGCTCTCAGCGCTTCTTGAAGATTCAAAGCAATGTCTCTTACGCTCTCCGGTGCCCTTTGTTTACACCCGAAGAATCATATCATTACTTTTGCAGTGGTATGGGTATCAAAAGTAACTTTCAGCCTGGCTATTACATGTTCAACAATGTCTTTATTAGTGTCCAGCCAGGATTTTACCTCCCGCTAGCCTGCACCAGTCAATTGTCCCATTAGTATACTGACTCGCTGATCTTCCGTTAGAGGATACACTTTATAATAACTGTCCAGTCTATCCCTGAAGCCGGTCAGTGTATTTGGTTCCCCTGAGTATTGCGGCAACCATACCGCCACTGCTGTGTACGGCATCAGAAATGACGCACAGACCCACAGTGTGTTGATTCCTCAGTCCTTTTACTGGTACAATGGGAATACTGACAGGTGTTGTTATGCTGAGTCCATGCACCTGAGAGCAACTCGGGGTTCACCTCACCCAACAGGTTCTGGGGCCTCCTTTTTGCTCACTGTTAGCATGTCCCTGCTGCTGCTTAAGCTGAGCTGCTGGGCCTCTCTCCTTCCTGTTTGAGACCTTCTATAGCCCCACGTCTCAGGTGGCTGTTCCTGGGCTCGTTACGCTGCTTTGCTTCCAGGCACAGTGTGGCTGGGGAACTTGGAATTCCCCGGCTTCCGGTATTGGCTGCCGGGTTATTAGGCCCTGCACAGCCACAGACTCTGGTGTCCATTTCTTGGCGCTTCTCCTCTGGGGTGAGCACAACACCACTCCGCTCCCCAGGCTTTTCTCCACCTCCTCAGACCCCTGCCTTGGATCCCTCAGGCTAGGCTTAGCTATCCTGGGATGAGCTTAGCACTGCTCCAGTCCACAGGATGTCTTCCTCAGTCCTCCTAGGAACTTAACTGGCTAATCCCAGACCAGAATTTATAGGAGAGTTTACACTGAACCGGGGTTTAGATCTCCCCCTTCAGGTCTGGAGGCAGAAAGGTGTTGTGTGCGGTTCCTTTCTGGTGTGTAGTCCCTCTGTTGCTCTCAAGTGTGACACTACCACCCAGGGCAATAATGACACTGTGGCCCTTGGACTCCGTTGTGCCACATATGCATGTCTGGTAGAGGGAAGAGCAAATGGCACAAAATGTAAGAAGGTGAAATATAAGTTTAATAAAAACACAGGCATTTGTCAAGGAAGAGCTGGGAAAAAAAAACTTAAAGACCTTCTGTAGCCAAAATGCCAACTAAAGGATGGGTCATTGTCTAACCAACCCACCAACATTCCTTTAGGAAGGTTCACTGGACTTGAACTCAGCATTTTCAGCCATGTTCTGCATGGTTGACACTGAGTTTCTTGGTACTCTGTGCTGAATAATCGTGGGGGTTTCAGGGGATACCCCTGTAGGTGCATTATCGGCCACTACCTGTACACCCAGCACACTCCATCATGACCACCATTGGAGAGGATGAAGGATGATACTAGGCAATGACCACACCTGTTGGACAGACTGCAGCTGTAGGAATATTGACAGGTCCTCTAGGCATCTGGTTGGCCAATTAAGAGAGTCCTGGGCTGAACCCGACACCAATTTCTTTTCAGGCCGGCCTCCTCCTGCCGTTTCTCAAATTGGCTGGCAGTAGAAACCAAACGTATGTAAACTGAAAATCACCCCTTGCTGCCCCACACCTTCATGAGAGTGACCTCCTCCCTGACAAAGATGGTACATAGTCTTTGCAGAAGATTGTCACACAGCGAGGGGAGCTGTTGACGTAGCACCGATGCTCAGTACCATGTTCCACTAGGGAACCAAACTCCTTATCAGGCAGAAATGCCATTACCCTGCCTTGGATACATTTGTTGAAGAAGTCATTAGACTTAGCCCCATGCAATCAGTCCCATGTGATGGCATCCGAGAGTCAAATTTCCTTAACAAAGACGACAGGGCGGGGTGCTTGATGCATTATCCCAGTCGAAGTACTCTAGATGGGGTGATCTATGCAGATGGCAAACAGATTCTTTCACTTCCTCTACCTCCTCTTCCTCCTTAGCCTCTTCATGGTCCTGGTCCTGCTGGTATCGGGGAATGGGATCCAGTAGCTGTGACACCAGCTGCTGGTGGAATCTATCCAGACATGCTGCAAGATCATGTGCAATCTGACATCTGGTGCTCCCGATCCCGGATGCCATACAGAAAGTGTCACCTCTTGACTGCTGTGACTCCTCCTCATTTACAATAGATAATGACCGGCAACACCTCTGTGTTAGGTGCTAGCTAGAAAAAATATCATGAAGAAAGAGAAAATTCCCTCCCCTTCCTCTCTCGACTTGACCCAGCCACATTTCCCTATCGTGTACTCCTACTGTTTCATAATGCCCATTGTATGTTTATAATAGCATTTTAGTTACTGTTACTTTACTGTTATTGCAATTAATCTTCCTCAATAAAACATTTATGATTTAAAAAAAAAGAATGAGAAAATTCTGCTGCACTACACTAAAAATGTTTTAGGAAATAAAAGCATACTGGCAAATGAATGCTAATGGCAAAGTGTGAATGGGGCATAAGGCATAATAGAAAACTACTTCGGGATACATAGAGAAAAATATGAGAACTTAGCTGATGCAATGGCCATAGCATGTGTGCCCGGTAACCAGCGTCTAGGTGTCTCATTCATGTCCTAACCTACTGCCTCTGTCTGCGGTGTGAAATTGCATGTGTGGGTGTATATGCCGCTGAATGCAATTAAAAACCTGCCTATAAGGGTGTGTCTAGGGCCAAAGTTACAATAAGATGTAGCATTTCAACATGGCTACAGGGCGGGGGAGGGTGCACAGTCAAAAAATATAACTATATTTACAATAGATAATGAGCGATGACACCTCTGGGTTAGGTGCTAGCTAGAAAAATGTCATGAAGACAGAGAAAAATCTGCTGCACACTGCTGCATACTAATGCATGTAAGGGCCGGGGAATACTCAGAACCAGGCCGGTCAGTCCTCAGTTCTTTGGGAAGTCACGATGCTTGTGACCCGGCTCCATGGCTCTGGCCGTGCGGTAAAAGGGGTTATTATTTACTCAGGATTTTATAAGTCTTTCGTGACGCCACCTGTGGTTTTCTGCCAGGAATGTCCGATTCTGCAGCTTCAGACCACTGGGGCAGATGGTAATGCAGCCAGATGGTGTTTTCTCCCCACAGGTGGAACAGAACCCCAGGGCAGTTGGGTTGGTAAATTGTAGGGACAGGCTTCAGTGACAAGGAGGGCTGCAGGGCAGGTAAGGAGGGACACCCACAGTCCATGAAGTTCTTTTCCTCTTTACTTGCTGATCGAGCAAGGTCACCCAGCCGAGTGCTGTGCTCCTTCAAAGTGCAGCCAGGTCAGTCTCCAGGATATCAGGATCACTCAGCCGAGACACCATTAACGGCCTTCCTAGCCCAGGTTGTTTCCTTGAGCTGAATCTCGCCTTGCTGCCTCGCCTTCTGAACATGGGCTCAGGCTGAAGGCTCCAGACCTTGTCAGGCGACTGCAACGGTCTAACCACTGCCCTGCGGATTATTCACGGCTTGTGGCCACTGCTCCTGCAAAGCCAGTGGCCTCCGGTTTCCTAGTCGGGACCTAGAGTACCCAAACCAGATTGGAGCCGGTCCCCTTCGGCAATCAGTCCCCCTTCACGACTTGGGTTAGGACTGAATTCGGGGTACACGGGTGCATCCCCCCACTTCCATTTCTCCTAGGACTCTCTCCGTCCTGCGTCCGTTGCGAACGCCTTCTTCCTACCCACTCCACTAGACCTTCTAGAACTCTCTTCTGTCTCCTTCTCCCTCCTTTTCTAACCTACTGCTTACCCCTCCTCTTGACTAGAAGATGGGGCCCTCCTCTCAAAAGGGTCCTCCTGAATCCCCTAGCCGATGGTGTTGTGCAATTCTATGTATCTCGGTTTGCTATCCCTCTCACCTGGGAATGGTGAAGGTGCAGCATCACTGTTGCGACTGCAGCGGTCTAACCACTGCCCTGTGGAATATTCACGGCTTGTGGCCACTGCTCCTGCAAAGCCAGTGGCCTCCGGTTTCCTAGTCGGGACCTAGAGTACCCAAACCAGATTGGAGCCGGTCCCCTTCGGCAATCAGTCCCCCTTCACCACTTGGGTCAGGACTGAATTCGGGGTACACGGGTGGATCCCCCCACTTCCATTTCCCCTAGGACTCTCTCCGTCCTTCGTCCGTTGCGGACGCCTTCTTCCTACCCACTCCACTGGACCTTTCTAGAACTCTCTTCTGTCTCCTTCTCCCTCCTTTTCTAACCTACTGCTTACCCCTCCTCTTGACTAGAAGATGGGGCCCTCCTTCTCAAAAGGGTCCTCCTGAATCCCCTAGCCTGGATGGTGTTGTTTGCTATCCCTCTCACCTGGGAATGGTGAAGGTGCAGCATCACTGTTGCGACTGCAGCGGTATAACCACTGCCCTGTGGAATATTCACGGCTTGTGGCCACTGCTCCTGCAAAGCCAGTGGCCTCCGGTTTCCTAGTCGGGACCTAGAGTACCCAAACCAGATTGGAGCCGGTCCCCTTCGGCAATCAGTCCCCCTTCACGACTTGGGTCAGGACTGAATTCGGGGTACACGGGTGGATCCCCCCACTTCCATTTCCCCTAGGACTCTCTCCGTCCTTCGTCCGTTGCGGACGCCTTCTTCCTACCCACTCCACTGGACCTTTCTAGAACTCTCTTCTGTCTCCTTCTCCCTCCTTTTCTAACCTACTGCTTACCCCTCCTCTTGACTAGAAGATGGGGCCCTCCTTCTCAAAAGGGTCCTCCTGAATCCCCTAGCCTGGATGGTGTTGTTTGCTATCCCTCTCACCTGGGAATGGTGAAGGTGCAGCATCACTGTTGCAACTGCAGCGGTCTAACCACTGCCCTGTGGAATATTCACGGCTTGTGGCCACTGCTCCTGCAAAGCCAGTGGCCTCCGGTTTCCTAGTCGGGACCTAGAGTACCCAAACCAGATTGGAGCCGGTCCCCTTCGGCAATCAGTCCCCCTTCACACATTGGGTCAGGACTGAATTCGGGGTACACGGGTGGATCCCCCCACTTCCATTTCCCCTAGGACTCTCTCCGTCCTTCGTCCGTTGCGGACGCCTTCTTCCTACCCACTCCACTGGACCTTTCTAGAACTCTCTTCTGTCTCCTTCTCCCTCCTTTTCTAACCTACTGCTTACCCCTCCTCTTGACTAGAAGATGGGGCCCTCCTTCTCAAAAGGGTCCTCCTGAATCCCCTAGCCTGGATGGTGTTGTTTGCTATCCCTCTCACCTGGGAATGGTGAAGGTGCAGCATCACTGTTGCGACTGCAGCGGTCTAACCACTGCCCTGTGGAATATTCACGGCTTGTGGCCACTGCTCCTGCAAAGCCAGTGGCCTCCGGTTTCCTAGTCGGGACCTAGAGTACCCAAACCAGATTGGAGCCGGTCCCCTTCGGCAATCAGTCCCCCTTCACGACTTGGGTCAGGACTGAATTCGGGGTACACGGGTGGATCCCCCCACTTCCATTTCCCCTAGGACTCTCTCCGTCCTTCGTCCGTTGCGGACGCCTTCTTCCTACCCACTCCACTGGACCTTTCTAGAACTCTCTTCTGTCTCCTTCTCCCTCCTTTTCTAACCTACTGCTTACCCCTCCTCTTGACTAGAAGATGGGGCCCTCCTTCTCAAAAGGGTCCTCCTGAATCCCCTAGCCTGGATGGTGTTGTTTGCTATCCCTCTCACCTGGGAATGGTGAAGGTGCAGCATCACTGTGGCGACCAGGCAGCAGGGGCGCCATATTCCCCCTTGGCAAAGCACTGCACATCTGCGGGCTTCAAAACAGGTACAAGGTGTTATGTAAAGAACTTACAATTTTTTTCATGTGCACATTTCAAACATCAATCAATAACAATATTAGCAATTTCTTCCCTTTATGGGAGGCGCTCTCACATAAACATTACTCAAAAATATAAAAATGCAAAAAGTATAAAATTTGTGCAAGTTCACATAATATGTCAACACAGTCTCTACTAGGTCGCTAGGACAAGGTGTCTCTTAGCCAGGTTTATATTTAGCCAAGCTGAGCTGCCTTGTACGCAGCTTGTCCGGGTAAAGGGCTATAAAGAAAAAAAGTCCCAATAGTCAATGTAATGTAAGGGAGGGGTCACTGTCTCACAGACCCACTGACATGCCTTTAGGAAGGTCCATGGGCCATGTTAATGATGGGCCCACAGGCCGTGGAGTACTTTATTTAAAAATAAACATCAGGATACGGGAATATTGGTCCACTATGGTCAAGGCATAGACATAGCTGGATCTGCTTGGTGTTAATTTGAAGTGGTCTAGGGCTACTAATTCCAGGGGATGCTTGGTGACTATGGACTGGAGTGGAGCTCTCTGACTCTCTTGATCCTTTCTTCTCAGATTGCATGGGCCACATTTTCTACACCATTCTTCAATTGATCTTTTCATGCCAACGCAGTAGAATCTTTCTCTAAAGGCCCCATTACACGTTTCAACATCGTTCCCGACATCGTTCAAAAGTGACGTCAAGAACGATGTTGAAACGGCATCGTTGTTGCGTCATTGCGTGTAAACGCACGATTCAACGATAGTTGTTCAAGTTGGAGTTGACAGGTTTTCCTGCATGCAGGAAAACCTGTCAACTTCAGCTTAAGCAAACTGCGGCATCGTTCAGTGTGGCAATAGCGATGTTGCCGCCGATCCAGCCTATACGCTGCATTGCAGCGGATCGCTCACTGGGTTGATCCCAGCCCAGCGAGCGATCACTGTGGCAACATCACAGCGCCGTCACCTGCAACATCTTGCTGTGTAACAGCTAGGCTGCAATGTCGGAAGCGAGCGAGCACCCACAGCATCGCTTCCGTCATTGCAGCCGATGTTGTATCGTGTAACAGGGCCTTTAAGAGCACTTCCAACTTTTTCCATCCAAATGCCCTGCGCCGTCATGATAGGCTTCCAAGACCATTTTGACATCTCTCTAGGGTACAATGATTTGCCAGACTAACTCATGAGTCTTGGGGTTGGTATAACTTCTGCACAACTTACTTTGATAAAGGAACAGTTTATTTCTTTCCTTCCTCAACTGCTGAACTTAAACTGGGGCATTCTGACCAGGGTACGCACCCTCCTGCGTCAGCAATTCCTTGACTAGCTTCACAGCCGAGTCACTCTCCTGTGTTTTAGCCCATCCGTGATGTGGTAATGGGTTGAGTGTTGCTTTCTGATGCTTCTGGGACACACCTGTTCTGTATTGGGATGCTCTAGGGCGGTGAAAGGCCAGTAGCTCTATTTCTTCCAGCTCCTCCGGCTTCTCTTCCACGTCTCTTAGGTGTTGCATCCGGGATAAGGCATCTGCATTTCCATTCTTACGGCCTGCCCTATACTTGATGGTGAAATTGTAATTAGACAGCCGGGCCATCCATCGCTGTTCCAACGCACCTCATTTTGCTGAGTCCAGGTGGGTAAGCGTTCCCTTACTGCCCAGACTACTGCCAGTAGTTCTAACTTGAAGGAACTGTAATTCTCCGTGTTACTTTCAGTAGGACAGTAGGACAATACTGCTCCCAAACCCATGCTGCTGGCATCCGAGTAAAGAATGAAGGGTTGATGGTAATTAGGGTATGCCATGATTTCATTCCCTATCAGGGCCCACTTCAACTTCTTGAAGGATTCTTCCTTTTCATCACTTCACTGGAAAGGAGGACTCCGGACCGGAGAATTCTAAAGGTACCTTTAAACGCTGCCACTGCGCCTAGCAACAGGTAACCACCGCACTTGCACGCTCACGTTTTTAACGGTGGATACCGATTGCTGATGCCGCATATACACGCCGCCATTGCGTTGTCAACTGAAGGTATCTTTGTTCCCCGGAAGTGCCGACAGATCCTGCGGCTTACTTCCTGTGGAATACCTTCGCTGCTTCACACACCGCTATCCACAAAGGAATATGGACGTACATCTTCACACCGCAAGTACATAGGCGTGACAGAGTTGTGTATTCCGTGTCGCTAATGTGGTGATTGGTCAACGCAATAGCGTCATGATTGGCCAGCCTGCGCAGGAAGGCTGGCTAATACATGATGCTATTGCAATTGTGTAGTGTGAATGGACAGCTCTTTAAATATGGTGCCCTGTGCAGGGACAGCCAATGGTAACACAGTAGCCCTCACCAATGATCACTGATGGGGCATGGTATCTATGATGCTGTGGCACGCCCCTGGGAAATCACTAGGTGACGCAAATACCATGCCTGTGGCCTGTTTAGACGCCACTACCATGGCAATTGTGCCTTTGGGTTGCCTTGGGTTTTTGAGCACGGCTCAGCAACAGGTATTCGAAGCAACTGCGGGACACCAGGAGGAACTGCCCTATTTACACGCCGCCATTTCGTAGTAATTTCATGGCAACGCACAATTATCCCCAGTGCCGGACAGTTGCTACCTTTCAGTGGTGGCGTGTAAAGGGACCCTTAGAGTGTCCTACCAGGCTGTCTTGTAGGGGGCTGCCAGCTTCGTAAACCCTTTAACAAACCTTCTGTAGTAGCCTACCAGTCCTAGGAATTGGCTCACCTCTTTCACGCTGGTGGGTCTTGGCCAATCCCTTATCATGGTTACATACTCAGGATTCGGTGCTATGCCTTCTGAGCTTACTACGTGGCCTAGGTACTGTAGCTTTGGTTTCAGCAGGTGACATTTAGATGGTTTTCTTTTCATACTGTACCATGACAAGGCTTCGAACACTTCTGCCAGATGTTGTAGATTATCTTTATATGTCTTGGAGTAGACTATACTTGAAAAATTATATCTGGCACACCGGAAGGAATGAGAGAAAATATATATAATATAAAAGCCGAAGGCCACTTCCGGAAAACCCGAAGGGTACTTCCGTGATGGCCTCTGGACCCATGCTGGTGACGTCACCAGTCCTCTGTAGCCGGGCGGCGCCCGGCTACAGGGACCGGTGCAGCAACGTTCCGCCCAGGAACGTTCCCGTCTGTCCCAGCCGCCTCTGCCGCTTGCCCGCTCCAGCCGCCTTTCCCCTGTGCCCATTGCCCACCACCTGGGGGGCCCCGCACCCCCTGGGGGGCCCCGTGCTGAATTAGCCACCCGCCGCGCGCCCGGAGAGGAGGGAGGACGGGACTTCCTGTCCTGCACCTCTGCCCGCTCCTCCTCTCCTCCTACAGCCGACGCACGTCGGCCGAGGTGAGTCTGCACCCCCCCACCCAGCTACCCCTCTGCCCTCCAGCCTCTCCAGCTTCCGCTCTGCCCCTCCAGCCTCTGTCTCTGCAGCCTCTGCCCCTCCAGCCTCTCCAGCTTCCCCTCTGCCCCTCCAGCCTCTCCGGCTTCCTCTCTGCCCCTCCAGCCTCTGCCCCTCCAGCCTCTGCCCCTTCAGCCTCTCCTGCTTCCCTCTGCCCCTCCAGCCTCTGCCCCTCCAGCCTCTTCCCCTCTGCCCCTCCAGCCTCTGCCCCTACAGCTTTCGTTCTCCCCTCCAGCCTCTCCCCTCCAGCCTCTGCCCTCCAGCCTCTGCCCTCCAGCCTCCGCTCTCCCCTCCAGCCTCTCCCCTCCAGCCTCTCCCCTCCAGCCTCCGCTCTCCACTCCAGCCTCTCCCCTCAAGCCTCCGCTCTCCCCTCCAGCCTATCCCCTCCAGCCTCTGCCCTCCAGCCTCCGCTCTCCCCTCCAGCCTCCGCTCTCCCCTCCATCCTCTCCCCTCCAGCCTCTGCCCTCCAGCCTCTGCCCTCCAGCCTCCGCTCTCCCCTCCAGCCTCTCCCCTCCAGCCTCTCCCCTCCAGCCTCCGCACTCCCCTCCAGCCTCCGCTCTCCCCTCCAGCCTCTCCCCTCCAGCCTCCACTCTCCCCTCCAGCCTCCGTTCTCCCCCCCAGCCTCCCCTCTCCTCTGCCCTCCAGCCTCCGCTCTCCCCTCCAGCCTCCGCTCGCCCCTCCAGCCTCCGCTCTCCCCTCCAGCCTCTGCTCTCCCCTCTAGCCTCTGCTCTCCCCTCCAGCCTCCGCTCTCCCCTCCACCATCTGCTCTCCCCTCCAGCCTCTACTCTCCCCTCCAGCCTCTCCCCTCCAGCCTCCGCTCTCCCCTCCAGCGTCCGCTCTCCCCCCCAGCCTCCCCTCTCCTCTGCCCTCCAGCCTCCGCTTTCCTCTGCCCTCCAGCCTCCGCTCTCCCCTCCAGCCTCTGCTCTCCCCTCCAGCCCCCACTCTCCCCTCCAGCCTCCGCTCTCCCCTCCCGCCTCCGCTCTCCCCTCCAGCCTCTGCTCTCCCCTCCATCCTCCGCTCTCCCCTCCAGCCTCTGCTCTCCCCTCCAGCCCCCACTCTCCCCTCCAGCCTCCGCTCTCCCCTCACACCTCCGCTCTCCCCTCCAGCCTCCGCTCTCCCCTCCAGCCTCTGCTCTCCCCTCCATCCTCCGCTCTCCCCTCCAGCCTCCGCTCTCCCCTCCAGCCTCTCCCCTCCAGCCTCCACTCTGCCCTCCAGCCTCCGCTCTGCCCTCCAGCCTCCGCTCTGCCCTCCAGCCTCTGCCCTCCAGCCTCTCCTGTCCTCTGCCCTCCTGCCTCCCCTGTCCTCTGCCCTCTTGCCTCCCCTGTCCTCTGCCCTCCAGCCTCCGCTCTGCCCTCCAGCCTCCGCTCTGCCCTCCAGCCTCTGCCCTCCAGCCTCCCCTGTCCTCTGCCCTCCAGCCTCCCCTGACCTCTGCCCTCCAGCCTCCGCTCTGCCCTCCAGCCTCCGCTCTGCCCTCCAGCCTCCCCTGTCCTCTGCCTTCCAGCCTTCCCTTTCCTCTGCCATCCAGCCTCTGCTCTGCCCTCCAGCCTCCGCTCTGCCCTCCAGCCTCTGCCCTCCAGCCTCCCCTGTCCTCTGCCCTCCAGCCTCCCCTGTCCTCTTCCCTCCAGCCTCCGCTCTGCCCTCCAGCCTCCGCTCTGCCCTCCAGCCTCTGCCCTCCAGCCTCCCCTGTCCTCTGCCCTCCAGCCTCCGCTCTGCCCTCCAGCCTCCGCTCTGCCCTCCAGCCTCTGCCCTCCAGCCTCCCCTGTCCTCTGCCCTCCAGCCTCCGCTCTGCCCTCCAGCCTCCACTCTGCCCTCCAGCCTCCGCTCTGCCCTCCATCCTTCCCTCTCCTCTGCCCTCCAGCCTCCCCTGTCCTCTGCCCTCCAGCCTCCCCTGTCCTCTGCCCTCCAGCCTCCCCTGTCCTCTGCCCTCCAGCCTCCCCTGTCCTCTGCCCTCCAGCCTCCCCTGTCCCCTCCACTCTCCCCTCCAGCCTCCGCTCTCCACTCCAGCCTCTCCCCTCTCCTCTGCCCTCCAGCCTCTGCTCTGCCCTCCAGCCTCTGCCCTCCAGCCTCCCCTGTCCTCTGCCCTCCAGCCTCCCCTGTCCTCTTCCCTCCAGCCTCCGCTCTGCCCTCCAGCCTCCGCTCTGCCCTCCAGCCTCTGCCCTCCAGCCTCCCCTGTCCTCTGCCCTCCAGCCTCCCCTGTCCTCTGCCCTCTAGCCTCCGCTCTGCCCTCCAGCCTCCGCTCTGCCCTCCAGCCTCTGCCCTCCAGCCTCCCCTGTCCTCTGCCCTCTAGCCTCCGCTCTGCCCTCCAGCCTCCACTCTGCCCTCCAGCCTCCGCTCTGCCCTCCATCCTCCCCTCTCCTCTTCCCTCCAGCCTCCCCTGTCCTCTGCCCTCCAGCCTCCCCTGTCCTCTGCCCTCCAGCCTCCCCTGTCCTCTGCCCTCCAGCCTCCCCTGTCCTCTTCCCTCCAGCCTCCCCTGTCCTCTGCCCTCCAGCCTCCCCTATCCTCTGCCCTCCAGCCTTCCCTGTCCACTCCACTCTCCCCTCCAGCCTCCGCTCTCCCCTCCAGCCTCTCCCCTGTCCTCTGCCCTCCAGCCTCCCCTGTCCTCTGCCCTCCAGCCTCCCCTGTCCTCTGCCCTCCAGCCTCCCCTCTCCCTTCCACTCTCCCCTCCAGCCTCCGCTCTCCCTTCCAGCCTCTCCCCTCCAGCCTCCGCTCTCCCCTCCCGCCTCCGCTCTCCCCTCCCGCCTCCGCTCTCCCCTCCAGCCTCCCCTGTCCTCTCCCCTTCACTCTCCCCTCCAGCCTCCCATGTTCTCTGCCCTCCTCACCCATCCAACCTCCCCTATCCTCTGCCCTCCTCATCCCTCCAGCTTCCGCTCTCCTTACCCCTCCAGATGCAATGTACAGTATGTGTATATATGTGTGTATGTAGTCACTTCCTTCACTTTGTCCGCACTTCCCTCACTTTGTCCGCACTTCCCTCACTTTGTCCGCACACATACACACACGCACACACACACACTCCGCTATAGTTAGCACCGGCCCTGCATCAGCCGCCTGGATCCTCAGTCCACATGTCGCCACCCCCCAAATACTGGATCCAATATAGCGTCCAAGAAGTCTCGCCAAACTTCTCGGACGCCGTATTGGATCCAGTCGTCCGCGAGCGGCGACATGTCGACTCAGGATCCAAGCGGCGGGGAAGACGCAGGGTCGGTGCTAACTATAGCGGAGTGTGTGTGTGTATGTATGTATGTGTGTGCTGATCACTCTGCCCACGGCGCTCCGCTGACCACTGCACACGCCGCTGTGCTGACCAATCTCACCGCACTCACTGCTAACCACTGAGCCACCGCACTCACTGCTAACCACTGAGCCACCGCACTCACTGCTAACCACTGTTACACCGCACTTACTGCTAACCACTGAGCCACCGCACTCACTGCTAACCACTGAGCCACCGCACTCACTGCTAACCACTGAGCCACCGCACTCACTGCTAACCACTGAGCCACCGCACTCACTGCTAACCACTGAGCCACCGCACTCACTGCTAACCACTGAGCCACCGCACTCACTGCTAACCACTGAGCCACCTGTATACACACAATTTATTTCACCGCACTCCCCTAACTATTAGTAAATAGACTATATATGGATTCTAGACTACCCGATTCTTTAGAATCGGGCCGCCATCTAGTATATATATAAGGCAAATCAAACCTTATTTTTTCAAGGTTGTAGACAAATCCAGGTTAGGAGAAAGACTTGCAGCACTCAAAGTTCTCAGTGTGATAAGAACTTTCTTTATTGGGTCAGGAACAAAAACATGCAACGTTTCAAGTCACAAGGACTTTTCCTCAGGCACCTGAGGAAAAGTCCTTGTGACTTGAAACGTTGCATGTTTTTGTTCCTGACCCAATAAAGAAAGTTCTTATCACACTGAGAACTTTGAGTGCTGCAAGTCTTTCTCCTAACCTACATATATATATATATATTTCACGAAATCACGTTGTTGAGAGACATTAATAAAAGCACCAACAGTAAAAGATTCTACGTGTGGAATTCTCTCATTCCTTCCAGGGTAGAAGTGTATAGATTTTTCAAGTACTGTTGATCTTTTCATCTGTGCACTAGAGATGAGCGAGTACTAAAATGCTCGGGCGCTGCAAGCTCGGGCAGAGCATCCCAAGATACTCGTGTACTCGGCCCGAGCACCGAGCCCAATGTTATCCTATGGGAGACCCGAGTATTTTTCTGACATGACCCCCGGCAGCATGGATAAACCCTAAAAATATCACAAAAGTATCAGAACAGTGCTGAAATGACTTGGGGACAGCATGGGGAAAACCCCTGTAAGCATTTAAGACTCCAAGGTCACTGCTGTGAACAATGTTGTCAGAGTATTACGCCACTTTTACGGACTGTTAAGAAAACGTTACACAATGAAACCAAAATGAATTTTCATGGAGAAAATATTAAGGGCTCATACCGGCTCATACCCACTTGTGAGACAGAGTTGGTGTATGTTAGTTTTTTGGATTAAATGAAAGATTTTTTTTTTTTTAAATTGTGTGGCACTCCTATGCCCCTGGGAAGAGACGTACATGAAGGCCTCTTTAAATAATGTGCCCATTTTAAGGAAGTGGGTCTTTTGTAGTATTGCCCTAGGCAGGCCAGCCAAAAATTGTGTGGCACTCTGATGCCCTGGGATAGAGACGTGCATGAGGGCCTCTTTAAATAATGTTCCCATTTTAAGGAAGTGGGTCTTTTGTAGTATTGCCCTAGGCAAGGCAGCCAAAAGTTGTTTGGCACTCTGATGCCCCTGGAGAGAGGTGTGCATGTGGGCCTCTTTAAATAATGTGCCCATTTTAAGGAAGTGGGTCTTTTGTAGTATTGCCCTTTGGCAGGGCAGCCAAAAATTGGGAGGCACCCCAATGCCCCTGTATAGAGACGTGCATGAGGGCCTCTTTAAATATGGTGCCCATTATAAGGAAGTGGGTCTTTTGTAGTATTGCCTTAGACAGGGCTGCCACAAATTGCTGCTGTGAACAATGTTGTCAGAGTATTACGCCACTTTTACGGACTGTTAAGAAAACGTTACACAATGAAACCAAAATGAATTTTCATGGAGAAAATATTAAGGGCTCATACCGGCTCATACCCACTTGTGAGACAGAGTTGGTGTATGTTAGTTTTTTGGATTACATGAAAGATTTTTTTTTTTTTAAATTGTGTGGCACTCTGATGCCCTGGGATAGAGACGTGTATGAGGGCCTCTTTAAATAATGTGCCCATTATAAGGAAGTGGGTCTTTTGTAGTATTGCCCTAGGCAGGGCAGCCAAAAGTTGTGTGGCACTCTGATGCCCCTGGAGAGAGGTGTGCATGTGGGCCTCTTTAAATAATGTGCCCATTTTAAGGAAGTGGGTCTTTTGTAGTATTGCCCTTTGGCAGGGCAGCCAAAAATTGGGAGGCACCCCAATGCCCCTGTATAGAGGCGTGCATGAGGGCCTCTTTTAATAATGTGCTCATTATAAGGAAGTGGGTCTTTTGTAGTATTGCCATAGGCAGGGAAGCCAAAAGTTGGGAGGCACCCCAATGCCCCTGGATAGAGGCGTGCATGAGGGCCTCTTTTAATATTGTGCCCATTTTAAGGAAGTGGGTCTGTTGTAGTACTGCCCTAGGCAGGGCTGCCAAAAATTGTGAGGCACCCCAATGCCCCTGGATAGAGACGTGCATAAGGGCCTCTTTAAATAATGTGCCCATTATAAGGAAGTGGGTCTTTTGTAGTATTGCCTTAGACAGGGCTGCCACAAATTGTGAGGCACTTCAATACCCCTCGAAAGAAACATGGAGGAGAGCCTCTAAATATTGTTCCCATTACAAAAGAGCGAGTCTCCTGTACTTGTAATGCCCATTCTATAAGCATGGACTAAAACATTTACCCCTGGGGGGGTATGCATGAAACTACTGCCTAACTTTTGAAAGGTTAGGGTCATCATCATCATACATATGATGTAAAAAAATTATGTTTTCGTGGCATCATGAACCATGATCACACTGATCATATGATGGTGGCGGATGAGGAGGAGGAGCAGTACAGCAAGTAGCCAAAGTCATGAAGTGTGTACCGATGTGTGGGTGTGCGGAGGTGCATGGCAATTTACCGGCACAAAATTTAAATTCCGCTATCATTTGGTGGTGGTGTGGTGAAGTCAGGCCCAATTCAACCCTTGTTAATCTTGATCAGAGTCAGCCTGTCAGCATTTTCAGTTGACAGGCGGGAGCGTTTATCAGTAATGATTCCAACTGTGGCACTAAAAACACGCTCTGACAAAACGCTAGCGACAGCAGATAGAAAACAAGCGGTGTCAGAGGTTTGGAGCGCTAAAGAAACCACGGGTTGGTGATTAAATTACCAATAATTTATTGCACGAACAGCAGGGGTCCAGTAAGCCACAACGCGTTTCGACGCACAGATGCGTCTTTCTCAAGTGGATCCACTTGAGAAAGACGCATCTGTGCGTCGAAACGCGTTGTGGCTTACTGGACCCCTGCTGTTCGTGCAATAAATTATTGGTAATTTAATCACCAACCCGTGGTTTCTTTAGCGCTCCAAACCTCTGACACCGCTTGTTTTCTATCTGCTAATCTCTTTCTCCCTTGTTGGGAGTGAGGTGTGTGAGCTGCTCTAAGATCCACAGTACCTGGCAGTACATCATAAAGACCCACCCTTGAATGATCAACTGATACACAGTGTGGAGCTGGGACGGAAGCCAGTGCAGCGAGTCTGCCTCTTCGGGTGGAGGAGTGAAGGAGCCCACCTCCATCTCCAGAGGAACTAAGGAGCCGACCACCAGGCCCGGAGTATCTGAGGAGGAGGGAATATTGGCCCCTGTCACTACAGTGATCCACATTAAGCCATCAGTCTGGTTGTGCGGGGTGTTGCACAACCAGTAAAGGTTAGTGCAAACATAGTAAAACCGTGTATTAAGTTCCTCCAGTTGCAGTGTGGCGCAATATCTGTTTTTTTCTTTTAAAAACGCTAGCGTCAGGGTAGGCCAGGACTTCCAAGGCGTAGAGAGCCAATTCCTGCCACGTTTCCAGCTTGGATACCCAATAATTATAAGGAGTCAAGGAGCACTTTAGTACGATCGACAAGGTACTCCCTCAGCATCTTGGCAAACTTTGCATTCCTTGTGACACTACCCTGCACCTCAGGGCCTGTGCTACGGGAGGTGCTGAGAAAAGTGTCTCAGATCTTTGACAGTATTCCCCTACCTCTGCTGGATTGGACTTGTGCCTCTCTCGGCCGGACGCCTTGGTTGTCCACCGAATCGTGACCTCTGCCGCTAGCGTTTTCAGAAGGGAATTTTTTAACAAATTCCGCGACTTTGGCCTTCTGGTACTGCAGCATTTTTGTAGACCTCTCCACCTCGGGAATAAGAGAAATAAAGTTCTCCTCGTAATGTGGGTCTAAAAGTGTCACCAACCAGTAATGAGTGTCCGCCAAGATGTTGATAATGCAATAGTCACGAGACAGGCAGCGTAACATAAAGTCAGCCATGTGCGCCAGACTGATAACAGGCAAGACTTCAGGGTCCTCACCAACAGCATGACTGTCCATGCTGGCATCATCATCCTCCTCCTGCTCTCCCCTGTCCTCTGGCCATCCACGCTGAACCGACGGTCTGACGGTTGTGCATGTATTATGTCAATTTCGCATGAAAGTAGCTGTATTTCTTCATCCTCCTCGTCATAGTCCTCCAATGCACGTTGGGATGAGATGAGGCTGGGCTGTATGTAATCACCCAGTACGGTTTCTTGCTCCAACTCATTGGGCTCCACCTGCAATGCATCGTCTTTGATTTTGAGCAGAGAGCGTTTTAGAAGACAGGGAAGCGGAATGGTGACACTAATGATGGCGTCATCGCCACTCACCATCTTGGTGGAGTCCTCAAAGTTTTGGAGGACGGTACATATGTCGGACATCCATGTCCACTCCTGAGGTCTTATGTGTGGAGTTTGAACCGTATACCGACGGCCTAATTGATGCTGGTACTAAACAACTGCCCTCTTCTGCTCACAAATCCTGACCAACATGTGCAGTGTAGAATTCCAATGCGTGGGGACATCACACACCAGTCTGTGAGCCGGAAGCTGCAAAGGCCGCTGAAAGCCAGCAAGGCCGGCAGAAGCAGTAGGTGACTTTCTAAAATGGGCACACAGGCGGCGTACTTTGATGAGCAGATCCGACAGCTCTGGGTAGGATTTAAGAAACTGCTGAACCACCAGGCTGAGCAAATGGGCCACGCATGGAACATGTGTCAGCTCGCCTCAGAGCTGCCACCAGGTTCTGGCCATTGTCACACACAACCATGCCTAGCTGTAGGTTCAGCGGTGTGAGCCAGTGATCTGCCGGCTGTTTCAGAGCTTTCCACAACTCTTCAGCATTGTGGGGTTTGTCAGCTACGCATATTAGCTTCAGCACAGCCTGTTGCCACTTAGCCGAGGCAGTGCTGCAGTGCTTCCAGCTTGGGACTGGTGTGGAGGGTGAAGTGGAGGAGGAGGAGGAGGCTGAGGAGCATGATGTTGCGGAGCTGTACACTGTCGGTGAAACCCTGACTGAGTTAGGGCCTGCAATCATTGGTGTCGGAAGGACGTGTTCCGTCCCAAGCTCAGACTGGGTCCCGGCTTCCAGAATATTAACCAAATTATATCAGTAACGTCTTTGAGGACAGTGAAGTCTGCAAGACAGGGGTGAGAGGAAAAAAAGAAGGGGGGCGCAGATCTAAGTGCAGAATTATAATTATATTAGACAGAATTAGGATTTCTCCTCACCTTTTTGGTGTCTTGTTGTTCAGCATGTAACCCTGTGTTAGGGTAGTGGAGTAATCGTCTGGATCCTCTGGCCTGCAGCTCAAAACAGGTGAAAGGAACCACCTTGCAGGAGATTCATCAGGGAGTGTAGAGAAGGATTTCCAGTTTGTCAAGGAGCGCTTCCAGATGGTTCATTAGTTACTCCGATTATTTCAAGGAAATTCCGATTTATTATATATACAAACACAACGCGATTCGGCTATACATAAAATTAGCCTTCCTCAGGTACCTTCCTCGTCACCATCCTGCCCTGCTCGCTCCATCCTGCCCCGCTCACTCCATCCTGCCCCTGCCACCATCCTGCACCCCCCCACCACCATCCTGCCCCGCCATCTCCATCCTGCCCCGCTCGCCACCATCCTGCCCTGCTCACCACCATCCTGCCCCGCCGGCTCCATCCTGCCCCGCCGGCTCCATCCTGTTACCCCCCGCCGGCTCCATCCTGCCCCCCTCACCGCCTCCACCTTGCCCCCCGCCGGCTCCATCCTGCCCCCCCGCCGGCTCCATCCTGCCCCGCCGGCTCCATTCTGCCCCGCCGGCTCCATTCTGCCCCACTCGCCACCATCCTGCCCCCACACCCCCGCCACCATCCTGACCCCCCGCCACCATCCTGACTCCCCGCCACCATCCTGCCCCGCTCGCTCGATCCTGCCCCGCTCGCTCCATCCTGCCCGGCTCGCTCCATTATGCCCCGCTCGCTCCATCCTGCTGCCCCGCCAGCTCCATCCTGCCTCCCCGCCAGCTCCATCCTGCCTCCCCGCCACCATCCTGACCCCCCACCACCATCCTGCCTCGCTCGCTCCATCCTGCCCCGCTTGCTCCATCCTGCCCTGCTCGCTCCATCCTGCCCCCCCCCGCCAGCTCCATCCTGCCTCCCTGCCAGCTCCATCCTGCCCCGCAGGCTCCATCCTGCCCCACTCACTCCATCCTGCGCCGCTCACCACCATCCTGCCCCCCCGCCACCATCCTGCCCCTGCTGACTCCATCCTGCTCCCGCCGGCTTAATTCTGCCCCCGCCAGCTCTATCCTGGCCTGCCAACACCATCCTGGCCTGCCTGGCTCCATCCTGCCCCGCTCGCCACCATCCTGTCCCCCCGTCACCATCCTGCCCCCACCGCCTCCATCCTGCCCCCGCCGGCTCCATCCTGCCCGGATCGCTCCATCCTGCCCCGCCAGCTCCATCCTGCCCGGATCGCCAGCATCCTACTCCCCGCCACCATCCTGCTCCGCCCGGCTCCATTCTGCCCCGCTGTTCCTTCCTGCTCTGCCAGCTCCATTCTGCCCCACTCGCTCCACCTGCTCCGCCGGCTCCATCCTGCCCTGCTTGCTCCATCCTGCCCCGCTCGCCACCACCCGCCCCCCCGCCACCATCCTGCCCCTGCTGACTCCATCCTGCCCCCGCCGGTTAATTCTGCCCCCGCCACTCTATCCTGGCCTGCCGACACCATCCTGGCCTCCCGGCTCCATCCTGCCCCGCCGCCACCATCCTGTCCCCCCGTCACCATCCTGCCCCCACCGCCTCCATCCTGCCCCCCCGGCTCCACCTGCCCGGATCCCTCCACCTGCCCCGCCACTCCACCTGCCCGGATCGCCAGCATCCTACACCCCGCCACCATCCTCCCCTGGCT
>JARQOC010000084.1:0-83364 GCA_033576535.1 Allobates femoralis
AGGGGTGTAGTCACAGGGCCCCCTGGTTGGCCGGTGCATCCCAACCGGTGACATGGTGCCAACCAGCCAATATGGTGTAGAATCAGGCTGGTGGTCAGCGCGTCAGATGCCCGTGATGTGTGGTCCATAGTAAGAAGGGGGCACGCCCACCAGTCATTACGTGAGTAGCAGAGTAACGTAAGGTAGTGGGTGTGACACGGACTCCTGTAGGGACACAAGGAGGTCCCCTGATGGAATCAGGGGTCGAGAAGGAACATGGGAATAGAGCACCGCTAACCATGGAGCAGGGCGGGTATAAGCGGGATGTCACCGCAGGAGGCGGGGCAATGTGGTCAGCACTGCATCCCTAGCTTTGTGTTATGCAGCAGGCGAGGGACAGAAAGATTGGCATGCGGTGGGCAGATTAAAGATCCTGGGGGCATGAAACTGCCCTTTGAGAGAAGTGGCTCCAGCCACTAGCCACCTCTTATTTGGCTCCAGTATGTAAGTTTTCAATGTCTATTATCTCGGGGTACAGGTGGGGGTCAAGGGACGGGGAGGACCCCTTGCCTGAATGCATCAGACATACTGCGTTCAGTGCTGTAATTAGATCACCATGGATGGTTGGTCACAGGTCCTCTTTAATGGTTTTGATCACCAACTTGATTTCAGCAGAGGAGAAAGGGGCGTTAAGTTTTTCTAGGTGGGTCGTCAAGATCTGAGGAAGAGAGAGGCCCAATAGGAATTGGTCCATCTCTTCTGGAGATGACTGATGGGTTAAAGGGTTGTCTCTAAGATTGTAGAGCTGGGAATAGAATTGGGCAAAAGTTTCTGCTATCTCTACAGGATTTTTAACACATTCTCCATCTTTATTTACTAGAGTCTCTATCACTCTCCTGCTCTCTCTCTTTCTGATACGCCTCGCAAGAAGTGCACTGGCTCTATCTCCAGATGCATAAAATGAAGTCTAAAGGCACCTGAGGGACTTCTCTTGCTGGGCAAGTTGAAATCTAACTTGAAGTATCTGGTCTGTTCCCATAGAGGAAGGGGCTAGCTTATTAGTCGATTATTGTTGTTGTAATTGGGAGATCAGGGAGAAATGTGCCCGATCTTTGGCTTTTTAAAGTTGGGCAGATTTTTGCAAGAAGACACCTCGCATAAACGCCTTATGGGAAGCCCAAAGTGTCTGATCAGATGCCTCTCTGTTGTCATTCAGGTAAAAAAATTTGAGTAACTTCTTTTGCACGAAGTCCAATATCCCCGCACAACGCGTTTCGACGGTATGGGAGACCGTCTTCATCAGGTGGTTACATGAGGTATAGGGTGAATGATATTTATAACATTCAGCATGGTCTGATTGGTGAGAGTCACACACCCATTAACCCATTAGCTCCTGGTGGGAGGTATACATCCGTTAACCCTCTCCTCACTACAGTTTACACTCTCATTATGTCTCTCCCTATATTGCTAACCTCATATTTGCAGAGGGAAAATATGCTTTTAACAATATTTTGTGCTATATACATTACAATAATTGTTCCTAAAAAATACAAAAATTACATAATAAAAAAAAAAAATACATAATAAAAATGGTTACCAACACACATAGATTCCTTCTAAAAAGGGCACATCTTGCCATGTTAAATACAATATATATGAACAATATAAAATCCATAAAATAAAATAAGATTAGAATAAATTAATACTGTGCCATTATGCTGAATCTGCTATATCTCTCCAAAATTAGGGGCCAAATCTCCAGTCCTGGTATACGCTTATGTGCATATACATGTACAGATATAAACCTATGCACATTTCTTTGTCTCACTGCATATATACTACACTTTGGCCATATTTACTGATATCAGTGTCTAGCTACGTTTTCTAATATCACGTTATGGCCTTCAGGACTTAGTGTTCCCAACTTGTATATCCAAACATTTTTCCTTTTGGAAAAGGTACCTAATCGGTCAGTGACCCCCTCGTTAACATGATTTATAATCAAGAGTCTCATTTTATTTGCGTCTTTTTTATGACAAGCTTTATAGTGTCTGGAGACACTATGTAGGAGATATCCTGTTTTGATATTGTGTCTGTGTCCATTTAGGCAGTTATGCATTGCCTGTACAGTGCGTCCCACTACTGGGTCCCACATGGGCACTCCATGAGGTAAATGATGTACAAGGTTTGGCAATCTGCTCTGAATTTTATATAGAAAGTTTCCTTTGTCGTGAATGAGGTGAAGGTTTTCACGCCATACCCAATTACTGCACAACAAAGGCATTTCGGAATTTTGCAAGGGAAGCATCCCTTTTCAATGCCTTCCCTGAGCTCTCCTATTTTTCCGAGATTTCTGTTTCTATTTTGAACATTGCTTGGAGCCAGCAAACTATGCAAATTACGATTTTTTCTATAAATAATAGTTGGTTTGCTGGGCAGATGTTCAGAGAGGATGGGATCACTTTGTAGCACAAACCAGTATTTTGCCATCAATTTTTGAATTATCCCTCTAGATTGGCAATATGTGGTGGTCATGCTTCACTTTGCCAATTCCAGAGCTTTTTCATCAGTCTTTACCTTTTTTTTTGCAACCTTTTCTAAACACGACTCCTGTGTATACTTTTTATTTCTATTATAGGCATCCTGTAATAATTTTCTCAGATACCCTTTTTCCAAAAATACGTTTTTTCTGAACTTTAGATTCCGTCTGGAAGTCGCACATGTTGGTACAGTTTTTTCTCACCCTCCAATATTGGCCATAGGGCACGCATGTCAGCCACCTGGGAAGATGGCCGCTATTAAACTCCAAATAGCTGTTTACATCTATGGGTTTGAAATAGGTGGAGATGTACACAGCGTACTCACAGGTCCAAATACTGGAGGGATGAGTTGGAGATAGACATAGTGAAATTCAGACTCCACGTATTATTATTTAGCTCCATGACAAAGGTTACTGCCTCGTCCTCCGTCCCTTTCCAAAGAAAAATTATATCGTCTATAAAGCGTTTATAGAACACTATCTGGTCCTAAGCCTATCGGGACTGCGCAATGGAGACGGACTCGTATGCACCCATATATAAGTTGGCATAACTTGGTGCGAATCTCGTCCCCATTGCGCAGCCCCTCTTTTGTTTGTACACAGAACCATTAAAGGAAAATATATTGTTGTTCAGTATGAACAAAATGGACGTCAGTAGAAAATCCCTTTGTTCTTCACAGATTTCCTGATCCATCATCAAAAATTCTTTTATCACATTAGTCCCCAATTCGTGTGGGATATTGCTATATAGTGCTGAAACATCTAAGGTGATGATAAGAGCATTTGGTAGGGGGGGGAAGTTTTCCAATTTCCTCTATTAGGTGTGTGGAGTCTCTCAAGTGTGAATCTAAGACAACCACGTACTTCTGTAGGAAAAGATCCACATAATGTGAGAGATTACACGTGATGGACTCCACCCCAGCGATGATGGGACGTCCTGGGGGGGTTACTGGATCTTTATGTAATTTAGGGAGGAAATAGAAGTGGGGTAATTTATATCTAGGAAAATCAAGGAATTGTTTTTCTTTTTTATTTATTAGACCCTCCCCATATGCGTTCTTAATGAGTTTATTGTATTTCAAAAATACTCCTATAGAGGGGTCATCCTCTAATTTTTCATAATATTCCTGATCCTCTAATATTTTTTCCCCTTTTTCCAAGTACCACCCTTTATCCATCACTACAATCCCTCCCCCTTTGTCAGCATCTTTTATGACAATATCTGCATTCTTTTTGAGGGAGGTGATAGCTTTTCTTTCCTCTAGTGAGATTATCTTTTGGAATAGGGGTTATCAATGTACAAACTTCTTTGAGGAGAAGCTGTTGAAAAGTTTCAATTTGTGAACACTTGTGGTGGATCGGGTATAATCTACTACGATTCTTGATGCCCACGTGTTTCACTTTTTTTGTGTTAGATGTTTCTACCATGGAGTTTTGTGGTTGTGGGGTAATTTCATTTCCTATTTTACTACGTTTTTCCATAATGAAATGTCTCTGCACCGTTAGTTTTCTGAAGAATTCGTTAAGATCAAGGAAAAGGAAAAAGGTGTCTATATTCGCGGTTGGGCTGAAAGGTAGACCTTTATTTAAAAGTGTGGCTTTTTCTTTCGTTAGACAATATTAGGATAGGTTGAAAATACCAGATATTGGCCCTAATTCCTGGTCTCCATAGCTTTTAGTTTTTTTCTGATCTATTAATTGCCCTTCTGTGTGTTCTACCGCTTCCTCTACATCATCTCTTCCTCTTTTCCTTTTGGGTTGTCTTCCCTGAACCGATTGAAAAAACTGAGTGATTTTGGAGTCTTTAAGAGTAGTAGGATTTTTTGTGTTACATAGGGAGGTCCCTAAGCTTATCGCTCCTTCATCCTGTCCAGGAATATCTATATTACTCATTTCTTCATTATGTGTGGGTTCAGAATTATCTGTAGTAATCGAGCCCACAATGCAAGTATTCACAACTGTTGGCATTAATTCTAAAGCTGTATCCATAGTCTTCCTTTCCACCCCAATTCTAGGAGTTGTTGGTACAATTTCTGCTTCCACTACAAGATTATTGTTGTCCGAGAGAGATTCCCCAATGGCTTGTATTGGGGTAGATGTCTCGGACAGTGTTATTTGTGTTGTCGTCTGTATTAGATTAGATGTTTTTTTCGTGTCATGTGATGGGGTTCTCATTTGTGCTCTACTAACTGCACCATCTTCCCGTTGATACCCATTGTTATCGTGAGAGGGAGTATAGTGATTTTGTGATAAAGTGACATCGTGTACTGTAAACAAAAGTAAATCATTATTATTTGTGACATCTCCCTCCTTCTGTGTAGAAGTGATAATATGTGTTCCCTGTGTTTCTTCTTCTATTATGGGAAACAGTATAAGTGAATTATCTTTCAAACTATCTACTGGCGGAAGTATTTTTGTGATGGGATCTGAGTTTGGGTTATCATTCTTTATTGGTTCACATTTCTTTCTATTGTTTCCTTTTGGGACACCATGTAGTTTTTTACAGTGTTGTTCATAAAATAATTTTGTTTTTCAGTGTTTAGACATGCCAGTGTGTTGGGGGGGAATTGGGGTAGGATTTTTATTATTATCAATAATAACAATCCTAGATGGTATTACAGGATTAACTGATGGATTATTTAATGGTTTATTCACCATAATCTTGCCAGCCCCTATTGTAGCCTGAGAGTTGGATTGGGGCATGGTAGTAATTCACTTGTGTCCATCTTCTCATCACTAGTATTCCCGTTTCTATCTCTTATAAATTTATTTGCTTTTTTCTTTATAATATCTTCCTCAAATTTATTTAATTTGATTTTCATATTTAAATCAAATTCCCTATAATCTGTTGATAATGAATATAGTTCTAAATTAATTCTAAAATGATTTGCCTCTTCCAAGGCTTTTTCTGCTAGGGAATTTCGTTTTTTTATTAGTACGCGCATTAATCCAAATGAGCATTTTATGGAATATTCATCCCACTCTTTAGTAAATATCGGGTCCTGGGGGTATGAGGATTTTTGAGAAAGTCACAGACCCTTTGGTACCAAATTTTCAGAGATGTAGCGTCTAAGTATAAGGGTATCGACATGATTAATAATTTCTATCTTAATTTTGTTTTCATATTCACTGAACAGGTCTATCATATGTTTTCTATCCGATTCATTAAGTCTCCCTAAATCATTAATTATTCATTCTGGGTTCAGGGTAGAACCAAGTACCTCTGTTAATAATGATTCCCTATACAGATTACAATCTGTTCCAAAGAAATCCATATTAAGCTCCAATTATAAATCACAGTATTATATATCTTCAAATTATGTGAATCTACAGCTTACTCTATATTAGCAACTATCAATTGCAGTTCTAAAATAGTAAAATGATTAAAATGGTTAAAATATGTGCACACTTAGGGAAACTTAGTCATTAACATATTAGTATACACTCTTAATTTCCCAGATTGGATTTATAATCATATATCAGTATAAATTACTACCAGTAAACTGATATTACCAGTCTACCTTAAATGCCAGTCCACCTTGGAAGGTCCTACTCCTTATTGCAATCTTCCTTCTATTTCCATACAGGTCCTGTAGGGGAACATGTTGTTTCTTAGAGGAACTTTAGGCAAGTTTATAATGGATCAATGCCACACTCCTTTCTGCTGCTCCCTCCAGGGATGATCCCCAGCGTCTCGCGCTTGTAACATGTAAGTAAAGAAAAAACAGGGGCGCTGTGTGGGACCTGTGGCACTGCTTTATGGGGGTGTTTAGTAGTAAGTACACTAACCTGTCAGGGTTGTGCCTGCCCTGCACAACCCTGGTAAGGCGCCTGGGAGGATGAGATCCTCAGTTGTAGCCAGTGGCTCCTTGCGGTGCTCCCAGCTCTGGTTCTGCGTCCTCCAATCGGCCCACGTGACCGGCGGTCACCTGATCGTGACATCACCGCAGGTCCTGCAGTTGGTAAGTGCAGATCCATTGGGATGGATTAGATCCAGGTTGTTGAGGATTGGATTAACCCCTTAAGGACCGAGTCACTTTGCAGCTTAATGACCAGACAATTTTTTGTAATTCTGACCACTCTCCCTTTATGAGGTAATAACTCTGGAATGCTTCATTGGATCTGAGCGATTCTGAGATTGTTTTTTCGTGACATATTGGGCTTCATGTTAGTATTAAATTTAGGTCGATAATTTTTGCGTTTATTTGTGAAAAAATAAAAAATTTGGCTAAAAATTTAGAAAATTTCGCAATTTTCTAATTTTTAATTTTTATTCTGCTAAACCAGAGAGTTATGTGCCACAAAATAGTTAATAAATAACATTTCCCACATGTTTACTTCACATCAGCACAATTTTGGAAGAAAAAAAAAATTTTGTAGGACGTTATAAGGGTTCAAAGTTCATCAGCAATTATTCATTTTTCCAGCAAAATTTACATAACCTTTTTTTTGTGACCACATCACATTTGAAGTCCCTTTGAGGGATGTACATGACAGAAAACACCCAAAAGTGACACCATTCCAAAAACTGCACCCCTCAAGCTACTCAAAACTATATTCAAGAAGATTATTAACCCTTCAGGTGCTTCATAGGAACTAAAATAAAGTTGAAGAAAAAAATGGACATTTTAATTTTTGTAACAAAAATGTTCTTTTAGCCTCAATTTTTTCATTTTCACATGGGCAACAGGATAAAATGCATCCTAAAATTTGTTGGGCAATTTCTCTTGAGTACACCGATACCTCATATGTGGTCATAAACCACTGTTTGGGCGCACGGCAGGGCTCAGAAGGGAAGGAGTGCAATTTGAATTTTGGAGCCAATTTTCCATTCAAAATGTGAAATGGCGCTCCTTCACTTCTGAGCCCTGCCGTGCGCCCAAACAGTGGTTTATGACCACATATGAGGTATCGGTGTACTCAGGAGAAATTGCCCAACAAATTTTGGGATGCATTTTATCCTTTTGCCCATGTGAAACTGAAAAAATGTAGGCAAAAATAATTTTTTTGTGAAAAAAAAGTGTTTTTTTCATTTTTATGGATGAATTTGTGAAGCATATGGGGGTTCAAAGTGTTCACTATGCATCTAGATACGTTCCTTCGGTGGTCTAGTTTCCAAAATGGGGTCATTTGTGGGGAGCTCCAATGTGGAGACAAACGGGGACCCTCCAAACGCGACATGGTGTTCGCTAACAATTTGAATGGAAAATTAGCTCAAATTGTTAGCGGACACCATGTCGTGTTTGGAGGGTCCCTGTGTGTCTCCACATTAGAGCTCCCCCACAAGTGACCCCATTTTGGAAACTAGACCCCCAAAGGAACGTATCTAGATGCATAGTGAGCACTTTGAACCCCCAGATGCTTCACAAATTCATCTGTAAAAATGAAAAAGCACTTTTTTTTCCACAAATAATTTCTATTTTCATTATTACGGATCAATTTGTGAAGCATCTGGGGATTCAAAGTGCTCACTATACTTCTAGATATAATCCTTTGAGGGTCTAGTTTCCAAAATGGGGTCACTTGTGGGGAAGCTCCAATGCGGAGACACACAGGGACCCTCCAAACGCGACATGGTGTCCGCTAACAATTTGAGCTCATTTTCCATTCAAATTGTTAGCGGACACCATGTCGCGTTGGGAAGGTCCCCATGTGTCTCCACATTGGAGCTCCCCCATAAGTGACCCCATTTTGGAAACTAGACCCCCCAAGGAACGTATCTACGTGCATAGTGAGCACTTTGAACCCCCAGGTGCTTCACAAATTGATCCGTAAAAATGAAAAAAGAAAGTTTTTGTGGAAAAAAAAGTGCTTTTTCATTTTTATGGATGAATTTGTGAAGCATCTGGGGGTTTAAAGTGATCACTATGCATCTAGATACGTTCCTTCGGGGGTCTAGTTTCCAAAATGGGGTCACTTGTGGGGGAGCTCCAATGTTCAGGCACACAGGGAGGGGCTCTCCATACCCGACATGGTTTCCGCTAACAATTGGAGCTAATTTTCCATTGAAATTGTTAGCGGACACCATGTCGCATATGGAGAACCCATGTGCCACCAGCACAAAGGCAACTGGAAGAGTTGGGGTACAGCACCAGAAAATGCCGCCTCTAATGAATACGCTATTTTCTTGGGTGGCTGTGGGCTGCAATTTGCAGAGTGGGGGACCCACAACATTTGGGTCTCTCCACGCTAAGGATTCCAGTCAGCCAGCTACCAAGTTGTACATGGCTGGCTACAAAAAATACAGCGAAGGCCTTTTTTTAATTTCTAGAACTAATTCTAGAAGAAAAAAAATGACGTGGGGCTCCGCCATTTTTTTGGTCCAGCCAGGTACAACTTGGCAGCTACAGACTGCCAGCAACCCCCAGCTGCCTTGTTGTACCTGGCTGCAACCAAAAATACAGCGAAGCCCATTTTTTTTTATTTCTAGAACTAATTCTAGAAAAAAAAAAATGACGTAGGGCTCCGCCATATTTTTGGCCCACCAGGTACAACTAGGCAGCTGGGGGCTGGAATCCTCAGCATGGAAAGGCCCAAGCGTTCTGGGCCCCCCATGCTGCGAATTGCAGCCCGCAGCCGCCCTAGAAAATGGCGCATTCATTGAAGCGCCATTTTCTGGCGCTGTACCCATGCTCTTCCAGTTGCCCTGGTGACGGTGGCAAACTGGGTAATAAAGGGGTTAATGCCAGCTTTTTATTGGCAGCTGGCACTAAGCCCGAGATTCATAATATTGGGCCAATGTTAGACCCGCCATTAGGAATCTCTGGTAAGTAGTCAATAAATACACACAGAGAAAAATATTTTTATTAGAAAAAAAACACAAACAAATTTCGGACTCCATCTTTATTATAAAAAGATCCGACGTAGTCCACAACGAAGGTCCCACGACGCTCGATCGTTTCCGACGTAGTCCGCAACGAAGGTCCCACAACGCTCAATCGCCTCTGCTACATCCAGAGACTGCAGCAAAGGAATCAAGTGTCCTCTTGTTGCAGTCTCTGGTGTCGTAGTGATAATGCACTGTATGGCAGATCATTGCCATACAGTGCAGCATCACTGTGCAAACCCAAGTCTCAGAGATCACATGATCTCAGAGGCTTGAGTCAGGTGACCCAACGTTGCAGTGAAGTGATCTGACAGCCCCATAATGGATCACTGTGCCAGGACTGTCAGATTAGTTCACTGCAGGATGATCCCCTTGCATCCACACAGTGGATCACTGCGCCTGATCCCCCTGCATGGGGATTGAGCTGCAGAAAGCAATTCAGTGGTCTGAAAACCCGGATCACTGTGCAGTGGATCACTGCGCCCGAGCTGTCAGATCGCTTTCTGCAGCTCAATCCCCATGCAGGGGTATTCCCCTGCATGGAGAACAAGCTGCAGAATGCGATCTGACAACTTGGGCACAGTGATCCACTGGATCACTGTGCCCAAGCTGTCAGATCGCTTTCTGCAGCTCAATCCACATGCAGGGGAATCCCCCTGCTAGGGATCAAGATGTAGAAAGCGATCTGACAACTTGGGCACAGTGATCTACTGGACCACTGCACCTGAGCTGTCAGATCTCTTTCTGCAGTTCAATCCCCCTGCATGGGGATGAGGGATCAGGGATCCCCCTGCAGGGGGATGGCGGATCAGGGATCCCCATTCAGGGGGATCAGGGATCCCCATGCAGGGGAATGGGGCATCAGGGACCCCCTGCAGGGGGAAGGGGGATCAGGGATCCCCATGCAGGGGGATCAGGGATCCCCATGCAGGGGGATGGGGGATCAGGGATCCCAATGCAGGGGGATGGGGGATCAGGGATCCCCATGCAGGGGGATCAGGGATCTCCATGCAGGGGGATGGGGGATCAGGGATCCCCATGCAGGGGGATGGGGGATCAGGGATCCCCATGCAGGGGGATGGGGGATCAGGGATCCCTATGCAGGGGGATCAGGGATCCCCATGCAGGGGGATGGGGGATCAGGGATCCCCATGCAGGGGGATCAGGGATCCCCATGCAGGGGGATGGGGCATCAGGGATCCCCCAGCAGGGGGATGGGGGATGAGGGATCCCCATGCAGGGGGATCAGGGATCCCAATGCAGGCGGATAGGGGATCAGGGATCCCCATGCAGGGGGATCAGGGATCTCCATGCAGGGGGATGGGGGATCAGGGATCCCCATGCAGGGGGATGGGGGATCAGGGATCCCCATGCAGGGGGATGGGGGATCAGGGATCCCCATGCAGGGGGATGGGGCATCAGGGATCCCCATGCAGGGGGATGGGGGATCAGGGATCCCCATGCAGGGGCATCAGGGATCCCCATGCAGGGGGATGGGGGATCAGGGATCCCCATGCAGGGGGATGGGGGATCAGGGATCCTCATACAGGGGGATCAGGGATCCCCATGCAGGGGATGGGGCATCAGGGATCCCCCAGCAGGGGGATGGGGGATCAGGAATCCCCATGCAGGGGGATCAGGGATCCCCATGCAGGGGGATAGGGGATCAGGGATCCCCATGCAGGGGGATCAGGTTACCCATGTAGGGGGATGGGGGATCAGGGATCCCCCTGCAGGGGGATGGGGATCCCCCAGGGATCATGCAGGAGGTCTTACCAAACGTCGGGCGGCGGCGGTGAGAGCGGCAGTGAGAAGAGGCTGACAGCAGGAGGAGGCAAGCGGGAGACGGCGGCAGCAGGGGGAGGTGAGTTGAAGGAAGCGGCGGGAAGAGGTGATCACCTCCTCCCGCTGGTCACCGGCGGTGGCGGGGGGCCGGGGGCAGCGGGGGGGCCCAGACAACGGGACGGGGTCGGGAGGATAGCGGGGGGGGGGCCGGAATCAGCAGGGGACAGGCGAATGAGCCGGAGGCAGACACAGCGGGAGACAGGGGGATGAGCGGGGGGGGCAGACACAGCGGGGGACAGGGGATGAGCGGGGGGGCAGACACAGCGGGGGACAGGGGGATGAGCGGGGGGGCAGACACAGCGGGGGACAGGGGGATGAGCGGGGGGGCAGACACAGCGGGGGAGAGGGGGATGAGCGGGGGGGGGCAGACACAGCGGGGGACAGGGGGATGAGCGGGGGGACAGACACAGCGGGGGACGGGGGGGTGATGCAGGAGAGCGGGCACAGCAGTGGGCACAAGCAGGGGATGATTGCAGGAGTCGGGCACAGCTGACAGCCCGGCTCCTGCAGAGATCATGCATTTCGCTGCGTGATCTTGATGTGATCGGTCGGTCAGATTGACTGACCGATCACATCGCTCTGAGTGTGGGGACCTCTAACAGGGGTCCCCACACCTCTTCCCCTAACCCTTGGCTGTCACTGACAGCTTTTAGAATTGAACTGTCACTGTTCGTTTAGAAGCAGTGACAGTTCAAAGCCATGACGAGTATACTCGTCATGATGCGGGAACTGACATCTTTTCATGACGAGTATACTCGTCATTAGTCGTAAAGGGGTTAAAGATGATTTGGCTTTGCGGTTTCCTTATCTGTGGTGTCCAGGCAGCTCCTGCTTCTACTCCCTCTGAGGAAGGGAGAATTATGTGGAAAAAAGGAGACACTGTAGAATTCTGCTGAAACGCCAAGGAACAGCACAGAATAAAAAATACAAAAATTGCATAATAAAAAAAATACATAATAAAAATGGTTACCAACACACATAGAAAATTTCCAAATTTCACTAACAAGAATTTCCCCAACATTTACTATGCTAATAACTCAAAGAAAAAATGGGGCGTTGCACTTTTATTTAAAAACACAATTGCGTTTGAGATGATCTCAAAAGTGGAGGACCCAAACGGCAGATTCCTTATCTTAGTGTGCAAATTGAACAACCACCTCTTCACACTGATCAACCTTTATGCGCCTAACAAAGGACAAATCTCCTTTCTCAATAAGATCATGAGAATCGTAGAGACAGTAAAAAAGGGTGATCTAGTTGTTTTGGGTGATTTCAATATGGTGCCCAATGGTGCACTTGATTCATCCACGAAATCGAGACAACATCTGGAGGCATTGAACCCCTGGCTGACTAAATTAGACCTTTATGATACATTCAGATGCCTTAATACAACATCCATTGAATTTTCTCATTTTTCAAAACGCCATCAATCCTACTCAAGAATAGACCTTGTCCTCACGAATATTTTCACACTGCCCAAATTCACCAAAGTCTCTATCGGCCCAAGGAGCTGGTCTGACCACTCCCCGATTCTATTCGAACTGAAGATAGGCCCCATTTTGCACTCCCAAAAACTGTGGCGAAATAATAGCTACATTTATAACCACCCGGACTATAAAAAAGAAATTGAACAGACAATAATAAATTACTTCCAGGAAAATGACAGAGATGACATTCAAATTCCCTCCCTTTGGTCCGCATTCAAAACGGTACTTAGAGGCAAAATGATTGAGCTCAATGCCCGTTTGAACAAAAAAAACAGGGAACAAACCAGGAATCTTATGGTCTCCATACAAGTTTTGGAAAATTCTCACGCACTAAACCCCTGTCTAACAACAGCATTAACTCTCATGAAACTCAGACTGGAACTGAAGGCCCTTTTGGCATCGGACTATGATAAGATGTCCCAAACAATGAAGGCTAAGCATTACTATTCGGACGACCGACCGTCAAAATTGCTGGCAGCCAAAATCAGGTACAGGCAATTAAAATCAAGAATAAAGGAGATTAAAGACCCGCTTGGACGTAACCAGACTCATCCTAAAGACATCGCGGATGTTTTTGCCGGATTCTACGCCTCTCTGTATAATCTTAAAGACAGCCCTACATTGCAGAGACCCTCACACCAAGACATTACTGACTACCTGCAACACCTTAATTTACCATCACTTACAAAGGACGATCTTATTGAACTCAATGCCCCATACTCTGAGGCTGAGGTCTCTGACGTAGTAAAACAATCCAAAGACGGAAAATCGCCAGGCCCAGACGGGTTTCAGAATGAGCTCTTTAAGACCTTTGGAGCTCTTCTGTCCCCCTATATCACTAAACTAGCAAATTATACTGCTTCCCAAGGCCAAC
Source organism: Allobates femoralis (assembly GCA_033576535.1). Classification (NCBI taxonomy): domain Eukaryota; kingdom Metazoa; phylum Chordata; class Amphibia; order Anura; family Aromobatidae; genus Allobates; species Allobates femoralis. Next base: position 13,551 of record JARQOC010000084.1, read on the forward strand.
TCTCGTCCGACATGTTGGAAGCCATTATCATAGTCCTCCCAAAGGACAAAGGGGACCCAACAGTCCCTAATAACTATCGCCCAATCTCTCTTCTAAATGCGGACACAAAGTTCCTTGCGAAGTTGGCCTCCAACAGACTTAAACAACATATAGTCAAATTGATTCACCCTGACCAGTCGGGCTTTATTCCAGGCCGAACCACATCAGACGCCACTAGACGAGCCTTGGACTTGCTGGCCTTCACTGAAAAATCAAAAGAACCAGCGGCCTTTTTGGCACTTGATGCCGAAAAGGCCTTTGATAGAGTTCAATGGGACTTTCTTTTCTGTGTTCTTGAGAACTTTGGTCTTCAGGGCAACATACTTCAACTTATTAAAGCAATGTATAATGGCCCAACAGCTAAGGTTTACTCCAACAATTTTTTGTCTAGCCGCTTTTCGCTTTCCAATGGAACTAGGCAGGGTTGCCCCCTGTCACCCATACTGTTCGCTATGTTTATCGAGCCCCTTGCGGCCAGTATTAGACAAAATAACAACATCACAGGTATTTATAAAGGCCATAAGATCTCGTTATTCGCGGATGACATCTTATTAACCCTCGCTAATCCCCTTAAATCTCTAAGACACCTAACAATTTGCATTGACCAGTTCTCATCCCTCTCTCTCTACAAAATTAATGCCTCTAAATCCCAGATACTTGACTTCAATATTGACACCACTCTGTTAGAATACCTAAAAGAAGAATTCAATTTCACATGGGTAAACAAAGAAATTGCCTACCTAGGTATCACCTTAACTAAACCCTTAACAGCAACTGTGCAAACGAATCTTTCAGCCCTATTTCAAGCATTTCACAGGGACTACCTACGTCTAACTAAGATTGAGCTCTCCTGGTTGAGCAGGATAGAAGCCTTCAAGATGTCTCTACTACCGCGTTTCCTATATGTAATCAGGTCGCTCCCCCTTTTCATACCAAAGAGTTGGTTCAATAAATTTCAATCGCAATTACGTGCCTTTGTATGGAATAACAAAAGGCCGAGGGTCGCCAGAGCATCGTTAGAACGACACAAAAAAGCGGGTGGACTAGGGGTCCCAAACCTGTATCACTACTACTTAGCTTCCATCTCTAAACTTTCTAAAAACTGGTTTAAGGAATCATTGGACTCGCCATGGCTGGATGTAGAGGAATCACTAGCACACAACAACTTAAAAGCGCTTGTTATCGCCCATCTAGTCATCCCTTCCAAACCTCTTCCTTCTCACCCCGTCGTCAAGGCTACAATCTCAGCTTGGAAGCACCTGGCCCACAGAGCAGCTAAACACTTTCCTCTATCCAGACTTAAAAATATTCCTTTGAGCACGCTCGAAGTGATGATTAAGAACCTGGACCTCTCCGCCTGGAGGGCAAAAGGGGTCTTATATACCGAGGAACTGCTTCTTGACGATTCTATTCGTCCATTCCACGTTCTCCAAGACCAATTTTCCCTATCCAGAGATGAGCGCTCACAATGGAGAACCATATCTGAATTCCTAACTTGCTCTAGACCTAAATTTGCCCTTCCACAATTAGTAGTCAATCTCATATCATCTCCAGAACTTGGGTCTTTATGGAAAACCAACAGCCTCTACCGAGTGCTCAACGAAGAAATTGAATTGCCCCGTCTCTCCTACCTTACCGCATGGGAAGAGGAACTCAACATTCAAATTGACCTGCAGGACATGACACGAACCATACAGACCTCATACGCCAATTCTGCTTGTGCAACGCTGCATGAGTCTTACTTCAAGGTGCTCTCTCGGTGGTACCTCACCCCGGTCAGACATCATCGTTTTGATCCTCAGATCTCGCCCTTGTGTTGGAGGGGCTGCGGCCATCAGGGAACACTGACACATATTTTCTATGATTGCCCGCTACTGTCCAAATTTTGGATTGATATCAAAACCCTAATCTCAGACACCACTGGCCTCACAATCAATCTCACTCCGGAGCTAGCTCTCCTTTCTATAGGGATAGAAAACCTTTCTCCAGACTTCAAATTCTTGACTTCACATATACTGATCACTGCCAAGGTTCTAATTGCTGCTAGATGGAACAAGCCCGAAACTCCCAAATTGCTGCATCTCATTGATAGAGTCACGCAGCACGGGATCTTTGAGTTTAACACAGCATTGCGCACCAATACCCTCGCTAAAATTAAGCGTAGATGGGAGCCTTGGTGGGCAGCCTTCTCACCCTCTTTCCTCATTTAGTCCCAACATTGTGACATTGTGATAATAATAACAACAGCTTACAGGTGATTTTTCAGTTTATTTCCTGCCCTATTATGTTCTTTAGTTAATTTAGAATATAAGGGACCACTTGCTTGCCTCACATCCTGTGATGTAACGTTAATACTGACTGTTTTTTTTGGTTATTACCCAATTCAATTTCCCCGATTATTACGAATTTTCATTTTAACTTAGAATTACAAGCAATAACCTCGTTATTCACACTACATGTGATGCATATGCTATTTAACTTGTATTTGTGTTTGCAACTTGTACCATGTTACTGTTTATTTATGTATGTACCCTCCCTCCCTTTCCCCCCTTCCCCCCCTAGTTTATTCTGTTCCCCCTCCCCCACCCCACTCCCCTCTCCCCCCTTTTATAAAAAAATTTTCAATAAAGACTTTTTGAAAACCAACACACATAGATTCCTTCTAAAAAGGGCACATCTTGCCATGTCAAATACAATATATATGAACAATATAAAATCCATTCGGTAAATGGATAGACAATTAGACATCAAATTAGCTGTGCAGTCTTTCTTAAAAGTCACTTAGGGTATGGGATAGACAGTACGACTTCACCGGATATGTATGGCATAGACAGTGGTAATATGGGGGCCGCAGTGTTGGGCATCTTTTCCAAGCTAGTTAACCCTTGCTGGGGTATGAGTCACCTATCCAGATGCTGCTGGTCATTGCTCCTTACACAGTCGGTCACCATACGGTTGCACTCTTATATTGCACTCACAGGGCTGGTAGGTTGCTGCGCTGGTGGGATGGGTGGATGGATTACAGAGCACACACTGCAGGGGCTCATGCAGACCTCTCCCTCTTGGTAAGCACACACAGTTTGTTCTCTGTGCTTACAGGACCTGCGATGATGTCACACAGAGGGCCGGATTAAGGGTTCACATGACCGGCACATCACACAGTGGAGAGGGGCAGATCAGTCCTTCCTGCAGTGACTTATGGAGAAAGGAGGTGCAGCCTCTGCAGAGGGCGGCAACAATATCCTTCCATAGTCTGAAGCAAAGGGAGAAGGCAGGCACCTCAGCTCGAGTGGCAGACAACTCAAGGTAAAATCTATGCAAGTGGGAGGGGCATCTTTTGGCGCTGATTCAGAGACCTTGGCCACTATGCAACACCCAACATATCATTAACTCCACATGTGCTGCAGTGATGGCTGCTTTCACTGTTCCAATGCATCATTTTACCCAGTTCCAAAACAGTTTAGAAGTGGGGATAAGGCGCACAGCAATCCACTTGGCAGCAGTTCTTTAATCCTGTTACATAGATGCCACTTTTTCGTGGTCACAAGGGTCGAAGGTGCTTGGTCGCCAGGCAGGCAGTTTGTTAGGGTATTACGGTAGCAATTTCCAAGCTCCGTGGCCCTGACTGGAAAAGTTAAGGGGGTTATTTACAAGGGAATAAAGTTATTAGTTTATTGTGATGCCATCTGAGATATCTGGTCAGATTGGACCAGCGCTGCTTGTAATGGTCCCCAAGGGTTAGGTGTTGTGGCAGCTTTGATATAGCATTCCTCTCAGATAGAGCGAGCACCTGGGGTGTAAAAGGGTGGAATGTTGTAATGATGGGAGCTGTAGTTGCGGAAGGTACAGGCTGCATTGAGCAGTGCAGCAGAAAGAAGCAAGGAGGCAAATTAATTCAGTTTTACCTTTACTGGTGTTTGATGATAGTTGAATCTAGGGTACTAGTCGTCAGGTCCAGGGTCCGGTCACCTTGATTCAGCTGAAGTCCCCTCCACCTGGTGGGATCAGTATGCCTTCCTTCTGTGCTTTATGCTTAGAGTCTCACTTGCCTGCTAATCCATGCTTCTCTTTGTGCTCCTTTCTCTGAACCCTCCAAACTGCTGCGCTCTTGGGTCCACACATGTGACAAGCAGATTTATAATCCTCTGGTCTCCAGACTTGGCTCCCAGGGATTGCAGTCCCTGAATAGCCCATGACTTTGGCATCTTCTTCTCTGTGCTACCCTGTGGTGAGCATAAGTAGCTCTCCACTCTGTGTGCATCCTCTCCCTTCTCCTCCTCACACTACTCTCTCTGCTCTGTACCCTCCTCCCAGCCAGAAGAGTCAGTAGTCCTAAATATAGGTGCTTGTGATCCCCTTTCTGGTCAGGGATCATGCTTGTCTGTGTATGCGGGGTTACCTGATGTAGGGAGCTCCATTTACTTCCAGGCATGATACCACCCCCAGTGAGAGAGGCAATACATTGTGGCAACAAGACCATAGGAACACCACATATACTTTTGTGGCAGTTGTGAAGTGTAGTTAGTAGGACACGTGCACAATATCTATTCCATGAGACGACAAAATACCGCAATATCCAGCACTGCTAATAAGATGTCATCAGCTTCCAATTGAAGAAACCAGAAGCTGCAACACTTACCAAACACCAAAACCCATTCAAATGGTTAAATCAGAAAGTACAGAATTATGCTGCCATAGATCAGATATTGGTGAGCAATCCAAAGGAAAGGTCACATGTATTTTAATATAGAAACTCCTTACAACTTATATATTTTATTTTTTAAAAGGTAAAATATTTTGATAAACATTTCTGCAAAATTAAAACCTTCTAAAAAGTGATGCAATTTTAGATAATTCAAATTGCTTATTTTCAAAACTCCAAAATATATATATTTTTTTTTACATTACATTGTTTTATTTTCTTATGGTATGCCTATCCTAGTTATTACACTTTTCAGGTTTACTTTCTGATGATACTTGAGTCTCTTGAGGCCAATACAGAGTTGTCAATCTGTAACAATTTGATGTCTTGTGCCCTAGTGAAATATTATATCACAGATTGCTGTTGGGTGAAGATACATAGAAATACTTTTTTGTCATTCAAGGAAAAAATACCTTCAGTTATTTGGCAAAATAACTGTTATGGATGATAAACTATCGGAACTGAGCTACAAAATATCTTTTATTTCTCCCACAAAACTATGATTCTAGTGTCCCCTGATTCCTGTTTACTGTTCACCTGCGACCACCATCCTTATAGAAGGAGTCACTTACAACATTAAATGAGAGGAAAATCAACTTTTCATGTACCTGAAGAATAACGAGCCACCAATGTCCTGAGTCTGTTCACCAGGTTAACACAGGATATTGCTTTAGGAACCTGGCAAACAAACTTTACAATTTTTTTGAGGTGACAATGTACTGAACAGTAGTTTCTTTCACCTATGAACAACAAAATATGAAAGGACATCAATACATGTTTCATTGCAAAATGAAAATAACTAAATCATGAAAGTGAAATATATATTTTAAGTTCTATTTACAAACATGCACAAGAATGAGAATTTATTTTCATGCAATTATTTTATTTTTTGCTTCAGCATTTATGCATCATTCAGCTACAGACTCTTTCACATGGGTATAATATATGGCTGTGTAATGTCTAAGTAGATATATAACAGCAAACCATAAAAATCAACAAAACTGTACAGATGACAGTTTTTCCACAAGGACCAAGAGTCCATGTTAAAACAAAAAGACAGCATGCACTATTCTGGTCTGATTTATGGATGAGACTAGTACATATTACCGTATTTTTCAGACTATAAGACACACTGATTAAACAGAATTCCATAATAGGAAGTAGACCACACTAACATTAGGGGACATACTCCACAAAGTTGCTCCATTAGAGTTGCATACCATAGAAGAAGGAGCGAAGGCTTAAAGGGATCCTGTCACCCCCAAAACGCATGTAAACCTATTAAAACCTGTCCCTAGAGCATATTAACACTATCCCTACACTCTTTTTACCTCCTAAAAGCATTAAGTGACATTGAATAAAAACGTTTTATAAGTACCTGATTAGTGCTGATAATGAGTGACTATCTATTCATAGTCACTCATCAAGACTGCCCCTCTGCTTCATAGCACGCCTGAATAGGCGTGATCTACATCCAGGATTCAAATTCGTGCCTCCCCGCTGTGCCCTGTGTCGTAGGAGGCTGCAGTGTGGCTGGTGACGCGATCCGCGTCATTCCCGGCGCCTGGTGACGTATTTAGACCGGCGCCGCGCTGTTAGCTTCAAAATGCGCACTGCGCATGCCCAATGCGCATGCGCAGTGCGCATTTTGAAGCTAACAGCGCGGCGCCGGTCTAAATACGTCACCAGGCGCCGGGAATGACGCGGATCGCGTCACCAGCCACACTGCAGCCTCCTACGACACAGGGCACAGCGGGGAGGCACGAATTTGAATCCTGGATGTAGAGAGGCGTGCTATGAAGCAGAGGGGCAGTCTTGATGAGTGACTATGAATAGATAGTCACTCATTATCAGCACTAATCAGGTACTTATAAAACGTTTTTATTCAATGTCACTTAATGCTTTTAGGAGGTAAAAAGAGTGTAGGGATAGTGTTAATATGCTCTAGGGACAGGTTTTAATAGGTTTACATGCGTTTTGGGGGTGACAGGATCCCTTTAAATTATGCAAATATCAAATTTATTGTTGCCGACAAAGGAAAGGACAAGGAAGGGGGAGATCTAAAGTGCTCACGTGCCTACAGTCCACAATGGACTCAGATAAGGTGCAATTTACAGACACATAGTTCATATATCACCGTTACATGTAACTCTGGTGCCTTCGCAGAGACCCACATACAAAGGTATACACAAGATTATGTTAGTGCTCTCTTTTTACACGTCACAGAGAGAATAGCATGTACATATCATATCGCATTCAACATCTTATATAAAACCCCATAGGGAGAGAGACGTATGCATCTGTGTTAACCCCGGTGTTCAGGGTCAGGCTAGGCACTGTAATTATAGGCATTCCTGATGGACATGAAATATTCAGGTGTCTTTATAATAATCTAAATGCACATATTTACCAGGCCATCGCTGGCCATAGCCACGGAGTCAGAGAGGGGGGAGACCAGGGTGGTCCGGGCCAAGGGACCCCCTTAAGACACACTGGACTATTAGACGCATCCAAATTTTAGAGGAGGAAAATAGGGGGAAAAAATTAAGTAAAAAATGTGGTTATAATTAACTGTTATAGGGGATGGATCTGCTGTTGACACTGTTATGGGGGTATTTCCTCATCCCAGGCCCATCCAGGTAATATATGTCCCCCATCCTGGGTATAGCCTCCAATCCTAAAATATATCCTCCCATCCTCATATATTGCCTTCTGTCCTGGTATACAGCCTCCCATCCTGATATATAGCATCCTATCCTAGTATATAGCCCACCATCCTGGGATATTGCAGCTCCCCCATCCTAGAATATTGCACCCTCCATCCTGGGATATTGCACCCACCATCACTGTGTATGCACCACCTCTTGGGATATTAGAGCCCGAATCAATGTATATGGCCCTCATTCCGGGATATTGCAGTCCCCCATCAATGTATATGGTCCCCATCCTGGGATATTGTAGCTCCCATCAATGTATATGGCCCGCATTCTGGGATATTGCAGCCCCCCATCACTGTATATGTCCCCCATCCTTGGATATTGCAGTCCTGCATTACTGTATATGGTCCCCCATGCTGGGATATTGCAGCCCCATGACTGGATATGGCCCCCATGGTGGGTTATTGCAGCCAACCATCACTGGATATGGCCCCTATCCTGGGATATTGCAGCCCCTATCACTTGATATGGCCCCCTCACATTAAAATAATAAACACTGTAACATACCCGTCCACTGCTCTCCTCATCTTTCCCTCTGCAGATGCCTCGATCTCTTCTTGTCTGTGCATCCCCAGGCCCGATCGTGTGACCGGGATGTGCAGTGATGACATCATTGTGCTGTCCTGGGTCACATGAAAGTATGCCAGCACACACAGACAGGAAGAGATCGATGAGGCTGCAGAGGGAGAGACAAGGGGAGCCACTGACAGGTATGTTACAGCTTTTATTATTTTTCTGTGTGCAACAGCATGGGGGCCATATCCAGTGATGGAGGGCATCAATTTCCAAGCGGGGAGCATATACAGGATAGGGGGGTCAGTACACTATGAGTACTGTAATATGCACCGCCCCCCACTGCTGCTCAGCGCCAGCTTCAGCGCTGAGAGGTGGACAGCGATAAGCAGAGAATATTACAGTACACTAATGAGCGAGGACACGTGATCAAGGGCTGCCTCTGCAGACTGTTCCTGCCTCCTTCAGTTGCTCCAGAGCCACTTCTCCTCCAGCACAGTCTGCTTAGCACCACAGTATCCGTATATTCGGACCATAAAACGCACCCCTCACTTTCTCCCATAATCTGGGCAAAAAAACATGCTTCTTATAGTCCAAAAAATACGATAACAGGTAGCTCCAAAATCAACTTGCACTTGGCCTGCACACAAAGAGACACTTGGAGTCAGTCATGTTTGCAAATTTTTTCAGTCATATTTATTTACAAGTGCAAGATAATAATAAAATAAAGGTGTAGAATCCAGTGCCACAAAATTCCTTTTTATTTAAAAAAAAACACACATGCTCCAGAGGAGCTTCCGGACGCGTTTCGTGGGTCTAGCCCACTTAATCGTCAGACGATTAAGTGGGCTAGACCCACGAAACGCGTCCAGAAGCTCCTCTGGAGCATGTGTGATTTTTAAATTTTTAAAAAAAAAATATTTTTTTTGAAAATAAAAAGGAATTTTGTGGCACCGGATTCTACACCTTTATTTTATTGCTACTGGTGGTTGCCAAGCCACTTTCCGGTTTGCCTGGGAGTCCTGGGAATATTAGGTGGTTGGAGCTAATCTTTCTCTTGATTTTGCAAGATAATAATATAAGACGTGTGATACATGTTGCAGTTAGAAAACTTATTTATATAGTAATTGTTTAGATGAGCAAATCTTTTGAAATTTTAATTCGACCTCCTTGCTAAGTTTTTGACAAACATTTTTAGTGGTATATTGACTATAGCCAAATTACAAGAAGTTCAATTGTGCTGAAAAGATGTATGGAACACTATGGGGCCGCTTAGGCTGTATCCAGCCTTAGTATTTTTAAAGCGACCTTCACTTACAAATGCATCTCAATAAATTAGAATATCATCAAAAAGATAATTTATTTCAGAAATTCAATTTATTTCAGAAATTCAATACAAAAAGTGAAATGCATATAATGCATAGTCATTACAAAAAGGGTTATCAATTTTAATTCTTTATTTCTGTAAATGTTGATGATTATGGCTTACAGACAATGAAAACCCAGAAGTCATTATCTCAGAAAATTTGAGCAATTTGCACAAAACACATGCATATCCTTAGAAAGTGTTTAAAATGGTCTCTCAGCCTGGCTCAGTAGGCTTCACAATCAAGGGGAACACTGCTGACTTGACAGATGTCCAGAAGGAAGTCGTTGACACACTCCACAAAGAGGGTAAGACAAAAAAAGGTCATTGAAAAAGAAGTTGGCTGTTCACAGAGTGCTGTATCCAAGCATTTTAATGAAAAGTAGAGTGGAAGGGAAAAGTGTGGTAGAAAAAGTTGGGCAAGCAACCAGAATAACAACAGCCTTGAATGGATTTTGAAGAAAAGGCCCTTCAAAAATTTTGGGGAGATTCACAAGGAGTGGACTGCTGCTGAAGTCAATGCTTCAAGAGCCACCACACAGAGACATATCCAGGACATGAGCTACAACTTATAGAGAACGAAGAGAACAGAGAGTATAGCTTGAATCAAAGAGTATATATTTATTTAAAGAGTTGATTTGGAGGGCAGACAAGGATGACAAGGAGCCCCCAAAAACAGTAGTCGGTACATTACAAGTTATATGACCACAAGACACAGGTTCATACCTAAACATTGGCATATATATGAGCAAATGCAAGTAATTACAGAAACAAAGTACATATATCAGCTCCAAAGAGACCAACAGGGTATATGTTATAGGGTTGCACAGGTTCTTTGTATACATACATAAATAGTCAGGGCTCGTCAGCTCTGACAAGGCAAATAACACAATGGTTATCAATGATTAACAAGATACCACAAAGCAAAACATATAACCATCAATTGTAGAAAGTACTTCTATATTCTGCAGCTTGCAAGATGAAAAAACTCTATAATGCCAATAGTTACCACTACTGTAAGAGGGCGCCCAGGGCAGGGGAGGTCAGGGGAGTGAACCCCGAAGCTTTTCGCGGTGCAGGGAAGCCCCTATGGCCACTTCATCAGGGGGAGGTCAAGTCAAGTCATTCATGACCAATAGACAACACAAGAAGTGTCTTCTCTGGGCCAAGGAGAAAAGGAACAAGCCGGTTGCTCAATTGTCCAATGTGTTGTTTTCAGATGAAAGTAAATTTTGCATTTTATTTGGACATCAAGGTATCAGAGTCTTGAAGAAGACTAGAGAGGCACACAATCCAAGCTGCTGTAGGACTAGTGAGATGTCTCCACAATCAGTGATAGTGTGAGGAGCCATGTTATCTGCTGGTGTAGATCCAATGTGTTTTATGAAGACCAAAGACAGCGCTGCCGCCTACCAGGGAATTTTAGGGCACTTCATGCTTCCCTCTGCCAACAAGCTTTTTGGTGATGAAAATTTATTTTTCCAGCAGGACTTGGCACCTTTCCAAACTGCCAAAAGTATCAATACCCGGTTTACTAAGAACAGTATCACTGTGCTTGATCGTCCAGCAAACTGGCCTGACCTAAACCCCATAGATACTCTATTGGGTGTTGTCAGGAGGAAGATGAGAGACACCAATTTTTATTGGTAATTGTTCTTCATTGGTGTGCTATCAGGGATTATCCGTAATATTATTCAGTCTTTCATAATTTCTCTCAATATTTGTGTTATAAAACTAGCAGTTTTGCCATCCTTTCACTATTCAGAATCACCACAAAATGATTACTTCATTAGTTTTTTCTGCATTTTATGCAGGATATGACTGTCCCACCTGATATGCTGTGCTGTTGTACCATGTAATGAAATATGTGAAATGTATTATGTGGAAGGTTACTCAGCCACATGCAAGGACATATGAGCCTTCTTTCTATTATTTACCTTTCAGCAATATATAAAATGATACCAGCTATTTTAAAAGATCCATGTGAGTTGAATTACAAGTTGTTCAAACCACTTGCACAAGGAGTTTAAATATGCCGAATTAACAGATTTTAATAATTTTCAAGCTTTGATTCACATAAATACATTTATACAGCACTAAGCATTGAAAATAATAATATTTAATAGACCTGCGCTGAATGTTAGGGAAGACATCGGCAGCTACATGGAGAAGAAGAAAAAAAGAGAAAGAGCAGGTGGTGCAAAGATTTGCGTGAGTGTTATGTGTGCCATGTGGTGATAGTGAATGGTTTGGAGTAATTGGAAAATGTCAAAAGAATCTCAAAGTTGTACATGGGAGAGGAGAAAGTGAGGTGCTGATGTGAAGAGAGTGTATAGAATGAGTAAAAGGGTTGGAGAGGTGACAGAAAGCAGTAGCTAAAATATATATGAAGTAGAGTAATATAACAAATAAAGGAGGATGAGAAGCATGTTTGTCTAAGTATCTGGCATAGCTTATCTGTCTCCATGCCATGTTTAGCAGGTGAGACAGTTCCAAAATATTGCAATAGAATAATATGGCACACGTGCTCTCCTTAACCGGATCTAAAAATTTTGGAAGTATCTCTGCTGAGATAATGGACATAACTTGCTTTTTCTATCCACTAATTTTTCCTGTGTTTGCTATAAATTGTTGAGGTACTCACACTTATCAAGTATAGCACATATAGATAAGTAAGTCCTCCCTTTATGGGCATCTGTGATTGGCTGCTGGAGTAACCTGAAAACAGCCCATACATTCTACCATACTAGAATATATGGGCTGAATGTAGATTACTCGAACAGCAAATCACAGACTCCCTTTCTCTGTGACAGTGTCTGTGATTGCAGTTTTTCCTGTCACACATATAGAAGTGTAAAAATAAATAAATAATTAAAAGAAAATTACATATCGTTGTGCGTTATTTTTGATTATTAGTGAAGATAAAGTGGACAGCTACAGGGTGCCACCCCCAGCTGCCTGACTTTACCTTGGCTGATGATAAAATTAATTCAATTTAAATAATTAAAATAAAGTGCATGTGCTCTCGCTGTATTTTGATCACCAGCCAGGTAAAACCAGGTAACTGGGGGCTGGGATTCTCAGCATGGTAAAGACCAAGCATTCTGGACCCTCACCCATGCTGAAAATTGCAGCCCACAGCCACTCCTGGAAAGGGTGCATTCATTGTAGCACCATTTCCATGCATTTTACTCAGCTCTTCCAGCGACCCTGGTGGGGGGTGGCTCACTGGGTAATGAAGGGGTTAATACCAGCTTTGTATTATCAGACGGTACTAAGCCCGAAATTCATGATGTCAAGCCAAATTCGACCCAGCCATCATGAATTTCTAACAAACAGTAAAAAAACACAGAGAAAAAAAAATTATTAGGAATAAAACACAAAACACATTTATGGACTCCATCTTAATTAGAAAAAAATCGTCGCTCCAACATAATCCACGGGTTTTCTGTCTTCAGCTCTGCTACATCTTTGCCATCAGACAAATAGATCTACTCACAGAGATGAGCAGGCACAGAATGACACTGGAGCACAAAGCGCTCACTTTACAGTTGGGCTTCAAGTGCCGACTGCAGTGTGAAAAGTTATCCGAGTTCATGTTAATCAGTAAACTGGGATAACTCCTGCATCACCCGGCACTCGGCTGCCCCATTTCTACCTTCAGAGCTAGCTCAGTTTGCATGATGAAGCCAGCAATGGGCACCTAACTAGACTGCGCAGAATGCAGGACGACAAATGATTTCATTGCTCATCATGCCTGGAAGACTGGACGCATCTCAAAAAGCTGGGGGCGATACTCAGCTTAACCTTATCACGCCCACCTGGGCGTCACACAGATGGTGTAATGAGACACCAATAGATCCAGAGTGGACTGCCCTCACAATGTGGAACACTCCCAGGACAGGAGTACATTAAGATAGTTTATTCAACATTTAGGTGAGTCGGGGATGGTTAGAGATGTAGTAGCAAGCTGCAGAGACAGGTAGTGATAAGTTAGGGGCTATAAATGACCAGACAGGTTCCCTTTAAGATGCTAAGGTATGCAAAGACACCAAGGTCATACGAGACCTGTGGTTGACAAATTCATACAACTTTCAATGCATAGAGAGCTATCAGCTGAGCCCAGAGGGGATAAACAAGAGGGGTGTATGTTAAACACTTACGAACAGGACACCACTAGGAATGGGCGAATCTACTCGCTAGGACTCGTTACTCTGCGAGTAGTAAGGGACTCGCAGGACTCGGTACTCTGCGAGTTTCCCAGCGTTTACTCGCACAGTAAACGAGTCCAAAGCAAATCAATGGCAATGCTAGTTTTGTCAGAGACTCTGACAAAACTAGGATTGCCATTGTCTTGCATTGGACTCGCCACTGTGCCAGTGATAGCAGGGAAACTCGCAGAGTAAGAGCTGTCTGCTCTGTGCAGCTCCAGGGTCCTAGAGCCCGCCTGCTGCCTGATGTAGAAGAGCTGAGATTGTTCTCAATCTGCTCATTCCCTGTGCATAGACATCTATATCTATGCACAGGGGATGTAGCAGAGAGGACATCGCGTTTTGGACTACGTCAGACGGAAGAGGATTTTTTTAATTAAAGATGGAGTCCCTAATGGCTTTTTTTTTTATTTCTAATAAAAAATTTTCTCTGTGTGGTGTTTTTTTTAACCCTTTATTGGAGATTCTTAGTGGCCAGGTCAAACGTGGCCTGACATTAAGAATCTCGGGCTTAATACCAGCTTGTATAACAAAGCTGGTATTAACCCCTTTATTACCCAGCGTGCCACCGCCACCAGGGCCGCTGGAAGAGCAGGGTTCAGCGCCATGAAAATAGGGGAGCCCTTTTTTTTTTATTATTTCATGAATTTCATGAAATAATAAAAAAAAAACTGCGTGGGGCTCCGCACAATTTCTATGTCTAACCAGGTACAGCTAAGCAGCTGGGGGCTGAAATCCGCAGCGCAGGGATGCCCAAGCGTTCTGGGCACCCCCCGCTGCGAATTGCAGCCCGCAGCCGCCCCAGAAGATGGCGCATTCATTGAAGCGCCATCTTCTGGCACTGAACCCCGCTCTTCCAGTGGCCCTGGTGCGGTGGCTCACTGGGTAATAAAGGGGTTAGGGCCAGCTTTTTATTATCAGCTGGCCCTAAGCCCGAAATTTATGGCGGTCACGCCAATATTAGACATGACCCCCATGAATTTCCAGTAATTAATAGAAAAAAAACACAACACAGAGAAAAAATAATTTTATTAGAAATAAAACAGAACACAATTAGGGACTCCAACTTTATTTTAAAAATCCTCTTCCGTCCGACGTAGTCCACAACGAAGGTCCCACGACGATCACCTCCGACGTCGTCCATAAACGGAATCTTCACTGCCACATCCCTCTGCATAGACTCACGTCTATGCAGAGGGAGAGCAGACTGCAAAATGACTTTCACAGTCAGGGTTCACCTCAGGTGAACCCTACTGTGACAGCCCATTCACTGCTCTGCCGGCGAGAGCGCCGGCAGAGTAGTGAATAAATTATCTTCAGGGAGGTCGGCAGGGTCCCGCAGGGTCCCAGTGTCCTCCCGGCGTCGCAGCTATCTGCTGACAGGACGTCACATGACCGCCGATCATGTGACTGTGATGTCACAGCAGGCCCTGTCAGCAGATAGCTGCAACACCGTGAGTCCCGGTGTCACACATCCACGCACACATCCACACACGCTCACATCCACGCATGCTCACATCCACGCACGCTCACATTCACGCACGCTCACATCCACGCATGCTCACATCCATGCATGCTCACATCCACGCAAGCACACATCCACGCACACTCACACCCATCCATCCATGAATCCATTCATCCATCCATACATACATACACACATACACACACATATATACAAACATACACATATACACACACATACACACATACATACACACATACATACATACATACATACATACACATATACACATATACACACACATACACATACACACATACATACACACACATACATTAATACATACACACACATACATACATATGCACACACATACACACACACATACATACACACATACATACATACACATACATACACACATACATACATATACACACATACATACATACACACACATATAGTG
This sequence comes from Allobates femoralis, assembly GCA_033576535.1. Classification (NCBI taxonomy): domain Eukaryota; kingdom Metazoa; phylum Chordata; class Amphibia; order Anura; family Aromobatidae; genus Allobates; species Allobates femoralis. Next base: position 29,030 of record JARQOC010000084.1, read on the forward strand.
ATGGGCGAATCCTAAATTACTCGGAATCGCTTGACTCTAGCGAGTCCGAGCCCGGGACTCGCTACTCGTTGCGAGTCTAGTGAGTCCAATGTTAATGAATGGGGAAGCGAGTAATAGCGAGTAGTGTGCGATTTACAAATCACAGATGTGTCTCGGAAGCATCAGCCTGAAGCAATCCTAGTTTTGTCAGAGTCTCTGCCATTGATTTGCATTGGACTCGTTTACTTTGCAAGTAATCGCTGGGAAACTCGCACAAATAAGAGTCCGGCTGTCTGCTTTGTGTGCTGGCTGCCGCCACAGGGATGAGCAGAGAGGACATCGCGTTTTGGACTGCATCGGACGGAAGAGGATTTTTTAAAATTAAAGATGGAGTCCCTAATGGCTTTTTTTTTTATTTCTAATACAAATGTTTCTCTGTGTTGTGTTTTTTTTAAAACAATTTAATAGAAATTCATGGCGGTCATGTCTAATATTGGCGTGACCGCCATAAATTTCGGGCTTAGGGCCAGCTGATAATACAAAGCTGGCCCTAACCTCTTTATTACCCAGCGGTGGCACTGGGTGGTGAAATTCATGAAATAATAAAAAAAAAATGCGTGGGGCTCCGCGCAATTTCTATGTCTAGCCAGGTACAGCTAAGCAGCTGGGGGCTGGAATCCGCAGCGCAGGGATGCCCAAGCTTTCTGGGCACCCACGCTGCAAATTGCAGCCCGCAGCCGCCCCAGAAGATGGTGCGTTCATTGAAGCGCCATCCTCTGGTGCTGAACCCCGCTCTTCCAGCGGCCCTGGTGGCGGTGGCACGCTGGGTAATAAAGGGGTTAATACCAGCTTTGTTATACAAGCTGGTATTAAGCCCGAGATTCTTAATGTCAGGCCACGTTTGACCCAGCCACTAAGAATCTCCAATAAAGGGTTAAAAAAACACAACACAGAGAAAATTTTTTATTTGAAATAAAAAAAAAAAGCCATTAGGGACTCCATCTTTAATTAAAAAAACCCTTTTCTGTCCGACGCAGTCCAAAACGTGATGTCCTCTTGCTTCATCCCCTGTGCATAGATATAGATGTCTATACACAGGGAATGAGCAGACTGAGAACAATCTCAGCACTGCTACATCATCTCTGTGAGCAGGCGGGCTGTAGGACCCTGGAGCTGCGGCAGCCTGCACAGAGAAGACAGCTGGACTCGGCTCTCAAAGTAACAGCAGTTACTTTGCGAGTTTTCCTGCTATCACTGGCACAGTAGCCGAGTCTAATTGCAAGTCAAAGACAATCCTAGTTTTGTCAGCATTTGCCATTGATTTGCATTGGACTCGTGCGAGTAAACGCTGGGAAACTCGCAGAGTACCGAGTCCTGCGAGTCCCTTACTACTCGCCGAGATACGAGTCCTAGCGAGTAGATTCGCCCATCCCTACACACATACATACACACATACACACATACATACACATACATACATACACACATACATACACACACATACACACACATACATACACACACATACATACATACACACATACACACACATACATACACATACATACACACATACATACACACATACATAAATACATACACACACATACATAAATACATACACACACATACATAAATACATACACACACATCCATTCATGCACTCCTCCGGAGTGCAGGGGTTAAAAATAACAAAGCAGGTCATCCTCACCTATCCTCTGTTCTACAGGACCTGGCATGATGTCATAATCACATGATAGCCATTAACCAGTAACCGGCAGTGTAATTACTGCTGGTTACTAGGTAACCGGCTGTGATATGAATATGACATCATGCCAGGTCCTGGCAGCACATCGCAAGAGACGCTGGAGAGACCAGGCACCGGGAGCGTACAGGACGTGCAGGAGCGAGGACAGGTGAGAAGAATGGAGGAGGAGGAGGAGAGTGGGAGCAGAGGAGAGACACAGGGGAGCACATAGGAGGACGGGGGAGCAGAGGGGAACACTGCGAGGGCCATACTGTGAGGAGGGGAGGGGTGCAAAACTGTGAGGGGGGGGGCCTGTATACCTATGATGGAGCCTGTATATATGCTGGGGGAGCCTGTATAACTACGGTACTGGGAGAGCCTGTATTACGGGATATGCACTGCATCCCCCCCGCTGATGGACGGGAGGATGCAGTGCATATCATGAATAGCAAATGAGCGGCACCACGTGATCGGCCGCTCTGCCTGTATATATGCTGGGGGAGTCGAATCGTTTTCACACTAGCACTCGCACCAAACTAGCACTGCACTCGCATCACTGTCGTGCATCAATCACGCTCTGTGTTTGATGCACGACAGTGTGCCTCCACCCATACAGAATCTGTTTTGTTCCGACAAAGCTTCCGAGACACATCTGTGATTTGTAAATCACACATTACTCGCTATTACTCGCTTCCCCATTCATTACCATTGGACTCGCTAGACTCGCAACGAGTAGCGAGTCCTGGGCTCGGACTCGCTAGAGTCAAGCGATTCCGAGTAATTTAGGACTCGCCCATCACTAGACACCACAGCTCACAGGAATTTATACAAAACTTAGCTAGCTACACAGCAGGAAACAAAGAAGCATACCACATGAATAAGGTAGGACACAATTTTGCTCATTCATGAACTAAATTTCATGAACTTTTCAGATTGGCAATTTACAAAAATTCTTAATGAAATCATTTCTTCCTATCTATGCAGGAAACTAATAGCCAGACATTTTTTAAATGCTCGAATTAGTCATCCAGATAATACTATCAGGCGAGTGTGTTCTGCCTTTCTTTATGTTCTATGCTATGTGAATTTCAGCATACAGCTTAGCCTTCTCTGTATGGCAAGTAAACAGAATGTTGGTTCTGTAGTCTATTGTTTATTGTTCAACAGTATGTGAATGATGTCAATTTGACAAAACTAGGAGAATACAAACTAAACAAATCAGTATTAAGCATATCACAGTAAACAACAGTAGTGATAATACAGCACAGAGATTACAAATTAACTCTGGATTCATATATCATACAAACAGTAGTGACAATTCACAGCACAGAAAGCATACATCTTCACTGAAAAAGATATCAAACAAACAGCCCTGACAAAGTACAATACAGAGGATCATTACACTAAAATGGAGGCTTGAGAATAAACACATCTCCACAGTCATAATTCCTATGTACAAATGATTGCTGTAAAGCTTAATAGCATACACTAATGTAACAAACAAACAGACATGTGTATAACTCTCACTAGATTAACTAGACAAGGATGATGGGAGTTCACAGGAGGGGAGCAGGATGCAAGTAAACACACTTCCCTGCATGAAATATGTCTGGAACTCATCTGAAATGGCTGCTCCATCCCCAGAGACAACTAGATATGCAGATTACTGTCAGATTGTGCTATACATATTAATTGTCATAACAAGATAACAAATCACTTCTCACAGGTTATAACAAGTATCAAACTAGAATTACTCTCTCCTACTGAGCCTCAATTGGCAGAAGAGGATGAATTCAAGGGGTTTCTCAGAAACTGCACCAATGTATTGGTGTGTGCACATGAATTTAATATGATAAACTACAGACTACCCATGAGTTGTTATCCTCAATGGTCTTTGAAACATACCAGAAACATTGTTGCCACTAGCCTAGCATTTTTCCCAATTCCAAATTTTGAAAATCATTAGCGTTAACGCTTCACTAGGCTCCAATGCAAAAAATTGCATTGCCAAAGTGCAATGTGTTTGACGCTAGGCGTTTTTGCAAAGCACCCAAAAATGTGGTAAGCAGCGTTTTTGGGGGCATTTGCAAACATGGATGCTTTTTTTTAACATGGAGTTTCTGGGAAACGCATGCGTTAACGTATGTGTTAACGCTAGCGCTAAAAATGGAAAAATGCCATAAAAATGGCATAGAAAAAACAGCATCCTTTAACACATCCTTCAAAAAGATGCAAGGTCCCAAATGTGAACCTAACCTAAGGATCATAATAGTCTAATTAAAAAAACACATTCTCAATTGATTCCAATCAAATACATGTGAATCAGCCACCACAAAATAGACGTGTCCGGTCTATTCTGCTCAGTGTTCAATTTACAGGCATTACAATATTGTCAATTGACATAAGTCAATGGAATTGCTCCAATACATTTTATGCTCTGCCACCCTCAGGCGGCACAATTGCCAGTTTCACAAAATGCTACTGGAAAAATTAGGTAGGTTAGACAAATGTATAGGCCTATTGGGAAGGGGGCACTCATAAGTAATACAACTGCTCCAATAAATTTTATGCTTCGCCAGCCTCAGACAGCACAAGTATTAGTTTCATGGAGTACTGCAGAAAAAAGGATTCAGGTGGGTCAGTGACAAGTGTAGGTATGGTGCTCAGAGAGCCCTGCTAAATTCACAAAACTCACAATAAAGACACCCCTAGGAAGAGTCTCCACATTTCATAAAATTAGGGCCAGATACCACCAAAGTGGTATCGATTGACCCAGAATAATAATTCTTTAATGGCATAGCCTGCATGCATGACACAGGGTCTGGAACAGTACCTGGCCTAACATCTGAAGATTAAACTTTCATTAGTTACAGGGGGATGGTTGACACATGTAGGCATCATGCTAACAGAGTCCTGCTAAATTCAGGAAACAGACAAGAAGGAGAACACCAAGAAGAGAAAAAAACTTTAGCCCTTACTCGTGCAGATCTGCACTCAGATGATCAGCAGATTGCTCGGACTATGCAGCTGCTTGTTAAACTTCAGGCGCCAGCTGACACAGAGGATGATAAGTCCAGTATGCAGCAAAAAAATAGCACACTATATCTATTTCACGTCCAAACTTTGCTCCCTACACCCAGTGCCTCCCTGACTGTGATTTTCAACCCGCGATAAAAGTTTAGAAGTGAAAAAGATGTGGAGTGCTGCCTTTTTATCTAGTTTGCTGAACCCCAAGAAGAGTCTTCACATTTGAAAAAATTAGTGCCAGATACCACCAAAGTACCATCAATTCACCGAGTAAAAAATTGTATAATGGCAAGATGAATGCAGCATGCTGAAAAGTACAGGGTGGGCCATTTATATGGATGCAGCTAAATAAAATGAGGATGGTTGGGGATATCAACCTCCTGTTTGTGGTACATTAGAATATGGGAGGGGGAAAACGTTTTCCAGATGAGTGGTGACCATGATGGCCATTTTGAAGTCGGCCATCTTGGATTCAACTTTATTTATTTTTAATAAGAAGAGGGTCATGTGACACATCAAGCGTATTGAGAATTTCATAAGAAAAACAATGGTGTGCTTGGTTTTAATGTACTGTATATACTCGTGTATAAGCCGACCCATGTACAAGCCGACCCCCCTACTTTTGCCCCCAAAACCTGGGAAAACCTATTGACTTGTGTATAAGCCGAGGGTGGACCCCAGCACAGGTATACATCCCCCAGCAGTGTGGTATACAGCAGCCCCAGAGGTATATACAGCAGCCCCAGTGGTAGTATACAGCAGCAGCCCCAGAGGTATATACAGCAGCCCCAGTGGTAGTATACAGCATCCCCAGAGGTAGTATACAGCAGCCCCAGAGGTAGTATACAGCAGCCCCAAAGGTATATACAGCAGCCCCAGTGGTAGTATACAGCAGCCCCAGAGGTAGTATACAGCAGCCCCAGAGGTAGTATACAGCAGCCCCAGAGGTATATACAGCCCCAGTGGTAGTATACAGCAGCCCCAGAGGTATATACAGCCCCAGTGGTAGTATACAGCAGCCCCAGAGGTATATACAGCCCCAGTGGTAGTATACAGCAGCCCCAGAGGTATATACAACCCCAGTGGTAGTATACAGCAGCCCCAGACGTATATACAGCCCCAGTGGTAGTATACAGCAGCCCCAGAGGTATATACAGCCCCAGTGGTAGTATACAGCAGCCCCAGAGGTATATACAGCCCCAGTGGTAGTATACAGCAGCCCCAGAGGTATATACAGCCCCAAGTGGTAGTATACAGCAGCCCCAGTGGTAGTATAAAGCCCCAGTGGTAGTATACAGCAGCCCCAGAGGTATATACAGCCCCAGTGGTAGTATACAGCAGCCCCAGAGGTATATACAGCCCCAGTGGTAGTATACAGCAGCCCCAGTGGTAGTATAAAGCAGCCCCAGAGGTAGTATACAGCAGCCCCAGAGGTAGTATACAGCAGCCCCAGAGGAGGTATATACAGCCCCAATAGTAGTATACAGGCCCCCCAGTGGTGGTATACTAGCCCCCACCAGTAACACACAGCCCACCCTCCTTAGTATGTCCCCCCCCCAGGCTGCGGCACCTGTTAAAATAACAAACTTTCATACATCACCTTTCCGGCGCAGCTCCTCCGCTCCTCCACTCCCGGCTTCTTCTTCTTGCTTCCGGTGTCATGTGACCGGGCGCAGAAGATAACGTCATCTCCTGCGCCCGGTCACATGACACCGGAAGAAAGAAGAAGAAGCCTGGGAGCGGAGGAGCGGAGGAGCTGCGTCGGAAAGGTGATGTATGAAAGTTTGTTATTTTAACAGGTGCCGCAGCCTGGGGGGGGACATACTAAGGAGGGGGGGACATACTAAGGAGGGGGGGCTGTGTGTTACTGGTGGGGGCCAATGTAGTGCAATTGCATGGCATCCCCCCGCCGTTGATGGACGGGGGGATGTCGTGCATATTCATTGGAATAATGAGGCGGCCCCACGTGACCGCCTGCGGTCACAGCGGCCCCCTCCTGCCTCCTCCAGCCACCGGTGCAGCCCCCCCCCCACAGCATACCGAGTGACTCGCGTATAAGCCGAGGGGGGGACTTTTCAGCCCAATTCTTGGGCTGAAAAACTCGGCTTATAAGCGAGTATATACGGTAACTTTATTCTGTCATGAGTTTATGACCACTTAAAAATGTGTTCAATGTGCAGACCATTGTGTTTGATTGTCAATGCAACCCTCTTCTCCCACTCTTAACACACTGATAGCAACACCACAGAAGAAATGCTAGTACAGGCTTCCAGTATCTGTTATTTCAGATGCTACACATCTTGTATCTTCACAGCATAGACAATTGCCTTCAGATGAGTAATGAGGCAAACTTTTTTGTGAATGGTGAACTTAACAAACAAAACCACCGCTATTGGTCTGATACTAACCCACAGTAGACAGATCTCTCTAAGACTGTTGGAACACAAAATTGATGGTATGGTGTGGTATATGGGGTACACAGATAGTGGGGCCATTCTTTATCAATGGAAACCTCAATACCGCTGGATATCTGAAATTGCTTCATGATTCAGATATTCAGTGGCAGGGACTACCTCCCACAGGGGCATTCTCTCCCACCACCTTGCCCCCAGCACACTCCCTCATGGTCATTTCTGGAGAAGAGGATGGCCACCCCCTCTACTAGACATGGGAGGAACTTGGGCAACCCTGACTTTCTGGCTCCTGTGGGTTTCTCTGCAGCTGGCTGGCAAACCAGATCAGGCCTGGTCTCCAGCTGATGCTGCATCCTCTACATGTCTGAATTCTGCTTCCAATCTTGGAGTTAGGGTGGTTTCACATTGGCGTTTGTGTCTGCATGCGTATGGCATGCAGACACAAACGCAGTGCAAACGTAGGCCATACTGATGTGAATGCAGCGGAGAATCTCCGCATGCGTTCACATTAGTATGCACCCTGGAAAGCCAATCAGCTCTCTCGGGGGCAGCCGGGAGGAGGAGATCAGCGGTGGAGATCTCCTCCCAGCCACAGCTGACCTCCCGCCGATGTTGGTGCGGGAGATTTGAATAAACAGCTGATCTGACAGCTATTTAAATATCACACGCCAACACCGAATAGCGTGATATCGGTGCAAGAGATAAGAAACAGCTGATCGGTGCTTCAAATCTCCCGCGCCGACATCACCTCTTCGGTGCGGGAGACTTAAACAGCTGTCAGATCAGCTGTTTCTTCAAATCTCCAGCGCCGACACCAGGCGGAGATCAGTGGCGGCTCTAGCTGATCTCCCGGCGGCCACCGAGAGAGATTTCAATGTGATCCGCAGCGTTCTCCTGCGCTGTCATGCGAAGGACACTGCGGATCCATTGACTTCAAAGCGTGGTTTGTGTGCTTGCAGGCGCTTGCAGATAAATCAAGCGCCCGCGACCGCACAAATAATGCAACATGCTGCGTCCAGAGTGCGCTCGGAGGGTGAACAAATTGTGCGCATCCGAACGCAAACGCAACTGAACGCAGCCAAACACAAGCACATGCTTTGCCATGTTAAACATAGGAACGCAGTGCGCAAGCGTTTGGCTGCGTTCAGTGCGCTGTGTTGCAAACGCCAGTGTGAAACCGGCCTTAGTCCGCAGTGGCGACCCAACATACACTACCGTTCAAAAGTTTGGGGTCAGTCAGACAATTTTGTGCTTTCCATGAAAATTCATACTGTTATTTATGAAATGAGTTGCAAAATAAATAGAAAATATAGTCCAGACGTTGACAAGGTTAGAAATAATGATTTTTATTTGAAATAATAATTTTCTCCTTCAAACTTTGCTTTTATCTAAGAATGCTCCCTTTACAGGAATTGCAAACCTTTGGCATTCAAGCTGTTAATTTGCTGAGGTAATCTTGAAAAATTTCACCCCATGGTTCCTGAAGCCCCTCCCACACGGATTGGTTTGATGGGCACTTTTTGCATACCATATGGTCAAGCTGCTCCCACAACAGCTCAATGGGGGGTGAGACCTTGTGACTGTGCTGGCCACTCCCTTACAGATAGAATACCAGCTGACTGCTTCCTCCCTAAATGGTTAATGCATAATTTGGAGGTATACATTGGGTCATTGTTGTAGGATGAAATTGGCTCCAATCAAGCACTGTCCACAGGGTATGGCATGGCATCACAAAATAGAGTGATAGACTTCCTTATTCAAAATCCCTTTTATCTTGTACAAATCTCCTACTTTACCAGCACCAAGGCAACCCCAGACATTACCTCCACCATGCTTTAGGGTACCTTCACACGCAGTAATATTGCTAGGCAATTTCACTGGCAATTTGCTGGTTGTAGTGAAATCATGGACACATTGTTCCATGTGTACACAGTAACAAAATAGAACAATGTTTCCATGATTTCACTGCAACCAGCAAATTGCTAGTGAAATTGCCTAACAATATTGCTGCGTGTGAAGGTACCCTAAGCCAGCAAATTGCTAGTGAAATTGCCTAACAATATTGCTGCGTGTGAAGGTACCCTAAGGGCCTCTTTACACGCCACCACAGGAAGGCAGAAACCGCCAGGCACTGGGGACAATTGTGCCTGTTGCCATGAAATCACTACGAAATGGCGGCGTGTAATTCGGGGAAATTCCTTCCTGTGTCCTGCAGTTTCTTCGGATACCTGTCTCTGAGCCGTGCTGAAAAACAGGAAGGCACAATTCCTATGGTGGTGGCGTGTAATCGGGGCACAGGCAAGGTATTTGCGTCGCCTAGTGAACTCCCAGGGGCATGCCACAGTGTCACGGTTACCACGCCCCATTAGATATCATTGGTGGGGGCTACAGTGTAAGCATTGGCTGTCACTGCACAGGGCACCATATTTAAAGAGCTGACCAGTCACACTACACATTTGCAATGGCGTCATGTATTAGCCAGCCTTCCTGCGCATAAACCTATAGAAGAACGAGTTTATAGCCAATAATCCTGGTATAAAATTTTCATTTTATTGGTATACAATTTAAAAAATAATAAATCAATAATTTATCATAAAAACAATTATGATGAAAAAAGCATGAATATATAAGCATCCAATTATTACAATATTACTATACGAGAAGAGAACCAAAAGAATAAATAAATAAAATAAATAAAAATGGAAATGGTCTTATAGACAATGCCTCCCACATATATAATAAAACCTATGCCAGTATCGTGTAGTTATAGGAACATATATTCAATCTATTGGTGGTGGATACTAGTAGAAAATAAAATTTGTGACACACAATCAACGTATCAAAAAATGAATATGCAAATAAGTCTGTGGAGCCTCGGTTAGGAGTCTCAAACACAGGACTAGCCAGATATCCTTTCAGGAAGGACCCAGTCAAGGGTGGCTCCTTGCGAAGAACACCATAAGCACCATGTTAAGTGGCCCTTTTAGGCAATATCCAGCTCTTTTGCAAGCTTAGAGATATGACAAGGGAATACCAAGACCAGGTATCCATCCACAGACAGCTGTTTCGGGGTGTTGCCCCTCATCAGTGTGGAGTAGGATTCTGGCTAGGTGGGAGCAAGGCCTAGTAGACCAACAAAACAAAGTATTCACTGATCTCAGGGAGACCAGTCCAAGAAAACACTGCAGCTGGCTAAAGCTCTCAACACAATGAATTCCTAGGCGCATTGCCTCCTGGGAATTATGAATATGCAAATAAGTCTGTGGAGCCTCGGTTAGGAGTCTCAAACACAGGACTAGCCAGATATCCTTCCAGGGAAGGACCCAGTCAAGGGGTGGCTCTAAGCTTGTAAAAGAGCTGGATATTGATTAAAAGGGCCACCTAACATGGTGGTTATGGTGTTCTCCGCAAGGAGCCACCCCTTGACTGGGTCCTTCCCTGGAAGGATATCTGGCTAGTCCTGTGTTTGAGACTCCTAACCGAGGCTCCACAGACTTATTTGCATATTCATAATTCCCAGGAGGCAATGCGCCTAGGAATTCACTGTGTTGAGCGCTTTAGCCAGCTGCCCGCAGTGTTTTCTTGGACTGGTCTCCCTGAGATCAGTGAATACTTTGGAACGTATCAAAAAAGGACCCCACATATTCAAATGGTGACAGAAACAAATTTTTCATGGAAAAAAGGTGAAAATATCACATACATAAAAGTGAAATTAAAAAAAGCAGTTTCCTACATATAAAGATATAATTTCCAGTGTAAAAAACACACAATTTTATGTGTAAAAAGTGACCACCCAAATCCAACCAAAATAATTATTTCTTTCTGTGCATATAAATACACCAACGCATACAATACACATCTAATTAATATTTACATATAACTGGTGCTAAAGTAAATAAAATACACCAACCAATACAAGTGCTTAAAGAAAGAAGCATCCAACATCCTCAAAAACAGATGCTACATATATGTATACGTGGAGTAACACACGCACTACTATAACCACTATCTATAATTCATACAATATGGGATTATATAGACTAGCCAGAAGCATGAGAGGATCCAATATATCATAAAAGAATGTCAGCATAGCAGCACTACAGACAACACAATAGACCATTACCCAATTAATAAACCAAATCCAAGGACATGGCTCCCACATACATAATAAAATATCAGGGACGTTGTCCACAAGATAAAGACACCTCATATAGTGTGCATAATTACCTATCCTTGCTGGATGACGGGGTCACCCTGACGCGTTTCGCCTGAGGGGCTTCTTCCTGAGGGGCTTCTTCCTGCGCAGACTGGCCAATCATGATGCTATTGCGTTGTCCAATCAGCGTACGGAATACACAACTCTGTCACGCCTATGTACTTGCGGCGCGAAATATGTACGCCCATATTCCTTTGTAAAAATATAAGAGGGTGGGGGACAAGAGGCGCAATAGTGCCCTATCACTAGTGACATTAAGAGTAGTGGAGTGGTGCTGAGGGGCCACTCACCTGGTTCAGTTGTGATTCCCACAACTGGTTTGAAGGCGTTTGAAGATACTCCAAGCTGCTGCAGGACCTCCACCGACCACTAGCCAGTGGTTATATCCAGAGAAATGATGGGAGTATAGGTGTGTCACGGTCCGCGCTGCTCCAGTGCAAAAAAACTCACCAAAGAGTCAGAAAATCATCAGTCAGATTTCCATCCTTTTATTTCTTTCTCCAACGCGTTTCGGCGCCCCACCTGGCACCTTCCTCAGGGATATCTGACTCTTTGGTGTGTTTTTTTGCACTGGAGCAGCGCGGACCATGACACACCTATACTCCCATCATTTCTCTGCATATTCCTTTGTGGTAGTGGCATGTAAACCAGGGAAGGCATTGAACAGGGAGTAAGCCGCAGGAGCTGTCGGCACTTCCGGGGAACGCAAATACCTTCAGTGGAGCACGCAGTGGCGGCGTCTATATGCGGCATCGGCGATCGGTATCCACCATTAAATACGCGCGCGTGCACGTGCGGTGGCTACCTGTTGCTACGCTCAGTGGCGGCGTGTAAAGGTACCTTTACAGATGGTGTCAGGCACTCTTCCAGCATCTTTTAAGTTGTTCTGCGTCTCACAAATGTTCTTCTGTGTGATCCAAACATCTCAAACTTTGATTTGTCTGTCCATAAGACTTATTTCCAATTTTTCTCTGTCCAATGTCTGTGTTCTTTTGTCCATATTAATATTTTCCTTTTATTAGGCTAGGGCCACACTGCACAATGCACCCACGTTAACCGGATGCCGTTACAGCAGAGCCCAGCCTGTTTTAAAACACGCGCCAGGAGCGCTGATTGGTTATCAGATCGCTGAGTGTGGCGACCAATCAACAAAGCGGCCCGTGGCTTGGCGGGGGATATGAATCCCCCGCTGCTGCGAGCAGCCAGTAGATGACCGGCCGGCGCCAGTCATCTCCCGGCTGCATCACCGCGGACCTCTGTGCGGCAGGAGAAGGCCCGCGGCTACCATCGGGAGATCAGCGGGGTTCAAATCCCGCGCCAATTCGCGGCTGGACTGCGCCTGTCGCTGATTGGTCACCACGCTCAGCGGCGACTAATCAGTGATGGAGGATTTCTGTTACAGAGAGACAGACAGACTCAATAAGGTGATTATATAGTAGGATGTTTCAGATGATCAGAAACTCTACAGAATATGATATGGAAAAACAGGCTGCTTCCTTATAAACCTTCTGACATTACCAGTTCTAGCATATTGATGCTCCTGTCTAGATCTAGATTTGGATACTGCCAAGATTAATACTTATTCAAAGAATCTAGATTTTATAGGCATTAATAATAAATTATCGAAAAACCTGTTGAAATCAGAGGAATTGATTATGGCATTATACAGTCTTTTTTTTTTTAAATAGTTTTTTTGCAACAGCTATTTCAGTGTGATATATGTAATAACTGATGGACACAGTAATATTTCAGGTTTGAAATGAGGTTTATTGTACTAACCAAAATGTGAAATATGCATTATTTCAAAATTTGACAGGTGCCAAAGTATGGGCACCCTTCTGATTTTCATGATTTGAATACTCCTAACTACTTTTTACTGACTTACTGAAGTGCTAAATTGGTTTGGTAACCTCATTGAGCTTTGCACTTCATAGCCCGGTGTATCCAGTCATGAGAAAAGCTATTTCAGGTGTCCACTTGCAAGTTGTTCTCCTAGTTGCATCTTCTCTGAGGAGTGGCATCATGGGCTCCTCAAAACAGCTCTCAAATGATCTGAAAAAAAAAGATTGTTCAACATAGTTGTCCAGGGAAGGATACAAAAAGTTGTCTCAGAGATTTAACCTGTCAGTTTCCACTGTGAGGAACATAGTAAGGAAATGGAAGACCACAGGGAAAGCTCTTGTAAAGGCCAGAAGTGGCAGGCCAACAAAAATATCAGAAAGGCAGAGAAGAAGAATGGTGAGAACAGTCAAGAACAATCCACAGACCACCTCCAAAGACCTGCAGCATCATCTTGCTGAAGATGGTGTCACTGTGCATCAGTCAACAATACAGCGCACACTGCACAAGGAAAAGGTGTATGGGAGAGTGATGCGAAAAAAGCCGTTTCTGCATGCACGTCACAAACAGATTCGCCTGAGGTATGCAAAAGCACATTTGGACAAGCCAGTTTCAATTTGGAAGAAGGTCCTGTGGACTGATGAAACAAAAATTGAGTGTTTGGTCATACAACAAGGCGTTATGCCTGGCGCCACAAAAACACAGCATTCCAAGACAAACACTTGCTACCCACTGTCAAAGTTGGGGGAGTGTCCATCATGCTTTGGGGCTGTGTGGCCAATGACGGCACAGGGAATCTTGTTAAAGTTGAGGGTCGCATGGATTCCACTCAGTATCAGGAGATTCTTGAGAATAATGTTCAAGAATCAGTGTCAAAGTTGAAGTTACGCCGGGGATGGATCTTTCAGCAAGACAATGATCCAAAACACCGCTCCAAATCTACTCAGGCATTCATGCAGAGGAACAATTACAATGTTCTGGAATGGCCATCCCAGTCCCTAGACATGAATATTATTGAACATCTGTGGGATGTTTTTTTTTTTAAACCATTCAAATTTTTATTGACAAAACTTTTCAAAGTTTACATACAAAGGCATTAGCATCAAAAGTAGAAACAATAACAAAACTAGTGAAGTGAGGGGAGGAGAGGAAAAGAGGAAGGAGCGGGGAGTAACAGGTCAGGCGAATTATTATAGCAGTATGCTATATAGGAATAATGTTGAGTATTTTAAGACATTGTGCAATATTAAGGGATTGCAAACACATACATTAAATTCTTCTATTACAAGAACATCAGTATTATCACATGGAATGTAAGGAGGGATGTAGATTTGAGGCAAATGAGGAAGAGGTCCACGGATCCCACCAAGTCAGAATCCTATTTTTCTTTGATAGCGAGTCAGCCGCTGTGATTTCGTGACAAAAATGAAGATTGATCCTGGCTATAAGTTCTGCTCTTGAGGGAGCCGAGGGCGATCTCCACTGGGTGGCCAGGCACTGTCTAGCCGCAATCAAAATGTTGGAAATTATAGGCTGGAGGGGGGGGGGGTAGTCTATTAGTGAGATGCCCAGGATTGCTAATTGTTTGGATAATGCAAAGGGGAAGGGATGATCTCAGCCAGTACTGATTCAACTTGCTTCCAAAAGGGAAGGACGTGAGGGCAGTCCCACCATACATGTAGTAAGGAGCCATTGCTACCGCACCCCTTCCAACAAAGCAGAGAGGAGGATAGATGAAATCTGGCCATTCTCACCGGGGTTAGATACCACTTGAGTTGTATTTTTTTTGTCAATTCCAAATGGGCTATACAGGATGAGAATTTGGATGGATGAGTCATTGCATATTGCCAATCCTCAGAAGTAGCCTCAAAGGATAGCAATGATTCCCAATCGGACATAAATTGGAGTTTCTGAAATGTGTCATTGCATATTAGAGATTTATATAAAATCGATAAACCGTGTGTTGTTTTATACCCTGGTTTAAAGAGTTGTTGGGCAGGAGATTCTATTAGGGCCGTTGGCCTGGTGAATAAAGGGTGATTGCGTAATAGGCTATGAAGTTGCATGTAAGCAAAAAATGCTGATTTAGGTATGTTATATTGTTTGGTCAAGGCAGAGAAGGATTTTATTCCAGAAGCATGAAAGAGGTCGGTCACCCGTCTCACCCCTAGTGCACCCAGGAGGTTACATTTAAGTTAGGAATGATACATGCAGCAGATTGTACTGAGATATATTGGGCTGTTGAGGGAAAAGTTGAGGAGCATCTATCCGTCCAGACCCCTATCGCAGCTTTCATTGAGCGGAGGGGGGGGTTAAGGACCCCCGGGCGGAGCAACTGAGCCTCCAATAGTAGTCTGAGGGACTCTTTAGGGGCATAATAGGATTCGATCGTGAGCCAGGGAAGCGAAGAATCGCCATTCCACCAGTTCCCGACCGGATCCAGAAGAGCAGCTTTGTGATAAAAAGCTATCCTAGGTGAACCCAACCCCCCTTGATTATAGGGCAGAGACATAAGTTGTCATTTTATTCTGTGGGGTTTTTTATTCCAAATAAAATGATCAATTATGGTTTGAAATTTAGATATAAATTTAGAGGGAAAGGGTAAAGGGAGACATCTAAACAAGTAAATTAGTTTTGGTAACAAGAGCATCTTGGCGGTCTGGATTCTCGCCATCCACGAAAGTGGGGCTTTAGAGAAGTTGACAATCTCTTTGTTTATTTCTGCAATGGACAGCTCCGAGTTGATGCGAACTATATCGGCCAGGCGCGTCAATTTTATCCCTAAGTAAGTAAAACCTCCCGGAGACCAAATAAAAGGATAGGAAGATTGAATTTGAGTTTGCATTTGGAGAGGGAGAAAGAGAGGGAAGAGAGTGGATTTAATTGCGTTAAGCTTATAATATGATGCTTCTGAGAAGTCCCGGAGAAGGGAAGAGATCTCCCTTAATGAGGACAGCGGGGAAGTGCAGGTGAACACCACATCGTCTGCATATAGTCCGATTTTATATTCAGATTCTCCTACTGGGATGCCTCTAATAGAGGAGGATTGTCTGACTATAGCAGCGAGAGGCTCCATGACCAGAGCAAAGACTATGGGGGAGAGGGGACAACCTTGGCGCGTGCCATTGGAAATTCGGAATGTCCGGGACGCAAAACCTGAGGCTCGTACAGAGGCACAGGGATTGGAGTAAAGCGCCATAATAGCTCCAGAAATCAGTCCTGTAAGACCAAACCTCTCCAAGGTATTTTGTAAGTAACCCCAGTGTACCCTGTCGAATGCCTTTTCAGCGTCCAGGGACAGGAATACACTGGGGAGGTGTCCCCTCTCCGCCACGTCCAGCAGGTCGATAAGACGTCTCGTGCCGTCTCTTGTCTGTCTCCCCGGTACAAACCCTACCTGATCAGAGTGGATGAGAGAGGGGAGTACAGCCATGAGTCTGTTGGCCCAAAGTTTGGCATATATTTTGATGTCTGTGTTGAGAAGGGCTATAGGGCGGAAGTTACCCGGGGAAGTGGGGGCCTTCCCCGGCTTCGGAAGAGTAGCAATGGAAGCCTTAAGTCCCTCTGCCTTAACTGATCCAGAGATGGACCAAAAGTCAAATAGACGATGAAGATAGGGAGTAAGAATTGGGAGGAATTGAGCATAATAGGTAAAGGAGAGAAACCGTCTGGACCTGGAGCGGAATTTTTCTTGGATTCTCTAATAATTTGGGAGATCTCAGAGTCCTGAATTGGGGCGTTTAGAAACGAAATTTGATCAGGGGAGGCCTTAGGGAGGTTCGCCCTATCCAGAAAGGCAGAAATTATTTTCTCGGAAGGTTGAGGTGTAGAGGGGTCCTTATCTAAGTTATAAAGAGAGGAATAATATGTTGCAAATTCCTCCGCAATATCAATGGGGTTGTAAACCCGGGAGGAGTCTGATTTAATCAGAAATGGGATTCTAGATTGAAATTCTTTCTTTTTGACACGCCTGGCCAACAGTGCACCCGCCCGGTCACCCATAGCGTAAAATTTTGCTTTTGATTTCCTAAGAATATTTTCGGAGTTTTGCAGTAAGAGCTGACGAATCTGAAGCCTCACCGTAGTAAGTTCAGATAAAATCTGTCTTGAGGAAGTTTGTTTATGGCGAGTTTCCAGATCCGCCAATAAAGAGAGGGCATCACGGAGGGCTTTGGTGTGTTTACGTTTAGCGGTAGCTGCCATTTTAATAAAGAGACCCCTGAGGACTGCTTTATGAGTGAACCACAGATTATCTATCTGCGTTTCATCATTGTCATTCTGTACGAAGAATTCTCTGAGGGACTCCTCGACAAAAGACGAGTTGGTTTGGTCCACTAATAAGTGGTTGTTTAATCTCCACTGAGAAGGAGGTGTAAGGGCCAAAGGATCCGCCAGAGAAACAGTAACTGGGGCATGGTCCGACCAGGATATATTACCTATTGTCGCAGTGATACAATGTGGAAGGGCAACGTCGTCCACCAACACAAAGTCAATCCTACTGTAGGATCCATGCCTCGGCGACATATACGTGAAGTCCCGTTCCCCACAGTGGAGATACCTCCATATGTCGTGTAGACCGAATGAACGAACAAGATGGCCAATTTCCCCTCTGGAAACCGAGGGGGATGAACAGTCTAAAGCCTTGGACATGGGGATGTTGTAATCTCCAGCAATAATTTTGTAGCTATGTTGTATGTCGCTCATGATCTGGAAGAATTTTCTCAAGAACTTGAATTGGCCAGAGTTGGGAGCATATATAGATGCAATAGTGTAGGGCACATTATTTATAATACAGAGAACTATAACATATCTGCCCAATGAGTCTGATATCTTCCTTACCATCTGAAAAGACAGAGATTTAGCGAGGAAGATAGCTACTCCTGCTTTTTTAGAGTGATTGTTAGCAAAGTACTGGTGAGGGTATGAACCACATTGCATTCTCACATTGTCACGCTCTAGTAAATGTGTTTCCTGCAAACAGATTATATGTTGCTGAGATTTGATTAGTTGGCGCCACACCACCGACCTTTTACCCGGTGAGTTAAGGCCATTTACATTAACAGAGGTTAAAGTGATACTCATGATGCAGAAATTATGAGATGCTTATAAAATGCAGTGATCAAGGGAATCCCCAATAATGTATTCCAACAATATTTAGAGTCATCGTGCCTGTGGGAGAGAAAAGGGGAGCATAGGGGGAAAGGGGAGGACAAATACTTAAACCAACATGGAACCGTAGCCACGGAGTCCATTCAGCTAGAGCTGAACGCCCAGGTGAACAAGATCAATATCACCACGGGGGCCTTGATTCGACAGTCTCGGAATCAAGATCAAAAATAATCAAAAAGAGAAAAAAAAAAAAAAAAAGAAAAAAAAAAGATGGTCCACCAGTGATGGAACAGGTTCAGAAACTGTTCCAAAGTTAGTGGAAGAAACAATCAGCGGCAAAAGTGAAGACAGGAACCTGCAGCTTTCTGTTCCCTCATGCGACCTCCCAGTCAGGGCTTATGCGAGGTTTGTTGGGCTTCCCAGATTTAGGCCTTGAAGGATTTGCAGACGCAGGGGAACCAGGGGGTTTCAGGCCCCATTGGGTCAGGTGCTTTGCAGCTTGAGGTGGAGTAAAGCACGTAATCATCGCACCATCTTTCTTGATCAGTAATCTTGTGGGGAACCCCCAGCGATAAGGGATACCTTTGTCTCTCAGGATCGCCGTGTAAGGGGCAAAGGCCCTGCGAAGGGCCAATGTTCCAGGAGAAAGATCCGGGTACACCGCAATGTGGGCAAATCGGTCCTCCAATGTAGGATTTCCCCTTAATGCTGTGAGAAACTCCTCCTTGACTTCAAAAAAATGCACCCGTGCTAATACATCTCTAGGGAGTGAGGGAGCTAAACCCGCCGGCTTAGGTATGCGATGGATACGATCGATCACAACAGTCTGTTTGTTGGTATGTGGGAGCACAGCCATGATAAAATCATGTAGAAATGGCTTTAGATCTGGAGCTAAAATAGTTTCATCCAACCCCCTCAGCTTTACATTGTTACGCCTGGACCTATCTTCTAGGTCCAGGGTTTTAAATTGTGTTTTGGTTGCCAGAGTTTGCAGGGAATCATGTGCATCCCATAGTTCGTTGTGAGAGGCCACCAGCTCCTCCATTTTCCGTTCCAGCCTGTCTGTGCGGGTGCCCAGCTCATCTACCTCTCCCTTCAAGTCTGCCATCATGTTGCGCATGTTGGCTTGGAGTGATGTTCTTAATTCTCCCAGCATTGTTTTGAGGAGAGCCGCTGTTACTGGGGCTTCAGAGCTTAAAGCAGCCATTCCCGCAGCTCCAGTTGACACTGCAGGCTGGGAGTTTCTGCGTGCAGCGCGGGCTGCTCTGGGGGAATCAGGCGCCATCTTCTCTCCCTGTGTGGGCTGCAGGGAGCTGCAAAGAAGTCCGCGATGCGCCTGCTGGGATCGCGGTAGCCGGCCTTGGATTTCCCCATACACTCACCGGGTGTTCCGGGCTCGGTGCCTGAAGTTTGAGAGGAATCTGGTGAGAGGAAGTAGCGTTTCGTGCCGTTTGTCGGTGCCTATGTACGGAGCTCCCGCAGTCTGTGACCTACTCCATTAGCAGCTAGGCCACGCCCCCATCTGTGGGATGTTTTGAAGCGAGCTGTTCATGCTTGGCGACCATCAAACTTAACTGAACTGGAATTGTTTTGTAAAGAGGAATGGTCAAAAATACCTTCATCCAGGATCCAGGAACTCATTAACAGCTACAGGAAGCGACTAGAGGCTGTTATTTTTGCAAAAGGTGGATCTACTAAATATTAATGTCACTTTTCTGTTGAGGTGCCCATACTTTGGCACCTGTCAAATTTTGAAATAATGCATATTTCACATTTTCGGTTAGTACAATAAACCTCATTTCAATCCTGAAATATTAGTGTGTCCATCAGTTATTACATATATCACACTGAAATAGCTGTTGCCAAAACCCAATTTTAAACAAAAAAAAATGAGTAAGATTAAGAGGGGTGCCCAAACTTTTTCATATGACTGTAAAATAGAAAATTTTACAGGGATCTTAATGATTAGCAAATTAAGTCAGTATTAGGGCGGCTTCACACTGGGGTCAGATCTGACAGGCAACACTTCTGATCAATCTGTTGTAGTCAGTTTTGATAATTCCTATTCACAGAAGACTAAGGGTACCTTTACACGTCGCAACATTGCATGCAATTTCACTTGCAACTTACTGGTTGCAGTGAAATAATGGGCACATTGTTCCATTTGTACACAGCAACAAAATAGAACAATGTGTCCATGATTTCACTGCAACCAGTAAGTTGCAAGTGAAATTGCATGCAATGTTGCGACGTGCAAAGGTACCCTAAAGGCCACTTCTGAACGGATCTCTGGTTGCAGTGAAATCATGGACACATTGCTCCATTTGTACACAGCCACAAAATGGAACAATGTGTCCATGATTTCACTGCAACCAGAGATCTGTTCAGAAGTTGAACACAGATATATGTGTGTGTAAAGTGGCCTTAAATCATTTTGTCTGATTACTGACTATGAAACAACATTTTCATTTGGAAGATGTAGATAACTAGATGGATGATTTATATAATATGGAGGATGGAACAACCAAGGAGCTAACATCTCTTATTAAACCTGGCAGCTTGAATCAGGACTTGGCTTTTTCTGAACTATGTGCGGTCCATGCCTTAAATGACCTTCATCATGACAGCAGTACTGGGACTACTATTCGTGATACTGAAGTGGGGTTATTTCATGAAAATAGTGTACCTAATAAATATTTTTATCCATTCAGTCAAGGGCTAAAACTATGGATTTATTCCAAGAAGCAGTGAACAGAGATCTAAAGAAGAGCCTATCTAAGGCCGGCTTTACACTGCGTTTTTGAGGCATCCGAGTGTATCCGTTTCAAAACGGATACACTTGAATCCAAAATCGGATCCCATGTATCCCTATGGGCTCGGATCGGATTGGTGTGCCTTTTGCCATCCGATTTTTGCACCATCCGATCCTGTCCGGTTTAAGGCTGGACACAAAATCGTAGCCTGCTGTGATCAGACAGCATTGGATCCAGACGATCCGAGCCCCGATGACGTGGGAGCCTATGGACATCGGATCCGAGTTGACCTCGGATCCGATGTCGGCTCCATGTCCTCCCTGCTCCTGCCTCCTTGCACCTTTCTCCCCTCCACTTCTCTATCCTGTCATTATATGCTGTCCCCCCGCTATTCTAACCTCTTCCCTGTCTTATTCCCTATCCTTTTCCCTATTCTATTCCCTCTGTTTGTTAAAAAAAATGTAAAAAAATCCCTCCACCAGGATACATTACCTTCCGGCGCCTCCAGGGACTGTCACCATCAGTGCAGAAGGACCTCTGATGATGTCAAAGAGCCGATCAGTTGACATAATAAACTAAAAGAAGGAAGCAAGCGTAGATAGGGTCTTATCTTTTTAACAATCAGCGGCTTAAGAGCCGTAATGAACACTACTCACCTGGTCTAGTTGTGTGACACACAACCAGTAAGAAAAACATGTAATGGCGGCTGCTGCTGGACCCACACCTCCATGTGCTATGTAGTCGAATTCCAGATTTTTCCAGGGACAATGTGTCGTCGGTCCGCGCTGCCACAAAAGACTCGAATCAAAAGTTCACTCTATACATTTATTGGATCCTCTTACACTCCCTGATGAAGGAGCATAGCAGGCTCCGAAACGCGTTGTATGGATCCAATAAATGTATAGAGTGAACTTTCGATTCGAGTCTTTTGTGGCAGCGCGGACCGACGACACATTGTCCCTGAAAAAAACTGGATCAGCTGACATGTCAGGTGACCGTCTCTGTGGAATCATCACAGGTCCTTCAGCCACCAGATGGTGACTGTCGCATGAAGCCGTTGGAAGGTAATGTATCCTCAGGGAGGATTTTTTTTATTTTTTACATAACGGAGGGGGAGAGGACAGGGGGGAAGATAGAGGAGAGGGAGAGCAGAGATAGAAGAGGGACAGATAGGGACAGACAGGGACAGATAGAGAAGAAGCAGGGACAGGCAGGGAGAACAGGATCCACACTGATCCTGCATCAGATCGGATATGGATGGCTATTTGCCATCTGATTGCAGGGATCCGTGTGGATCCATGGCTGTCCATGGGGATCCTGACAACACATGGATCCCCACAGACAGCCCAAAAGCGCAATGTGAAGGTAGCCTAATAGAGAGCAACATAATGTTAATTTGTTGGATCAGCAGCAGAGTGCACTCCAAGGTTAGAAAAAAACATTAATATTGTGATACATCCTGCTGATAAGGGTGTATCTGTTGTTGTACTCGATAAGTTGCTTTATGAACGTGAAATAATTGCCATGTTGTCTGATACTGATACCTATGTTAAGCTGCCAGGCCAAAAAATTAAAGATTGAGTTGTCCAAATGGATTGATGAAGCATTTGCTTCAAATATAATATCTAAAAAAGAGGCTGACTTTATTTTGGTTGAACATCCAGTAGTTCCAATTTTTCATGGACTACTCAAAGTCCATAAGGACATTTTTGCACCTAAATTTCATCCTATTGTATCAGGCATTGGGTCATTACTTGAGAGATCTTCTGCTTCAGGGACAGATTTATTTGCAGTGTATCTGAATTGACTCCAACATTTATTAAGGATACCAAAAATGTCCTGTTTTGTATGGATGGTATGCATTGGCCTGAGAAATATCTTTGGCCTAATAGTGACACAGTTGCTTTATACTCATATATAACACCTTAGAACAACTTAGAAGCACTGAATTATTGTCAAAATACACCATTCTGCCTCCCATATTGATTTTGTTCATTATTTCTAGGATTAAATTGTTGCTGTCTCATAATTATTTTCTCTTTTGTGGCAAGTTTTTCTTACAGACACGGGGCTGTCCTATAGAGGCTAAGTGCTCCCCATTATTAGCTAGCATGTATATAATTATGTGGGAAAATAACTTCAACTCATGTAATAATAATAATAATAATAATAAAACTTTATTTGTATAGCAACAACATATTCCGCAGCGCTTTACAGTATAATGGTACGTAAAAGAAAAATATACGATACAGAATGGTAGGTAATACAGAACAGTAGTTACATACAATAAACATAGAATAAATGTAGGAAATACAATAAAAAGGCAAAAAATAAAGATGACCCTGCTCGAAGGAGCTTACAATCTAAGACGGGATGCGAACACAAAGTACAGGGGCTTATAACAATGTATATCTTATGTCTAAATGACTACTGTTAGGGAGAAGGATAGGCCGCCCTGAAGAGGTGTGTTTTTAGGGAGCATCTGAAGCTATGCAAGTTGTGGATGGTCCTAATTTCTTGGAGTAGAGCATTCCAGAGGATTGCTGCAGCTCGAGAGAAGTCTTGGAGTCGGCAATGGGAGGTTCGGATTAGTGCCGATGTCTGAGGTTGCATTCAGAGCGAAGGGGACGGGTGGGGCGGTAGACAGAGATGAGGGTAGAGAGGTAGGGAGGTGCCGCACCATGAATAGCTTTGTGGGTGACAGCAAGCAATTTGAATTGGATTCTATAGTGCAGTGATGGCGAACCTTTCTGAGGCCGAGTGCCCAAACTGCAACCTAAAACAAAAGTATTTATGGCGAAGTGCCAACACTAGTGATGGGCGAATCCTAAATTACTCGGAATCGCTTGACTCCAGCGAGTCCGAGCCCAGGACTCGCTACTCGTTGCGAGTCTAGCGAGTCCAATGTTAATGAATGGGGAAGCGAGTAATAGCGAGTAGTGTGCGATTTACAAATCACAGATGTGTCTCGGAAGCTTCAGCCTGAAGCAATCCTAGTTTTGCCATTGATTTGCATTGGACTCCTTTACTGTGTAAGTAATCGCTGGCAAACTCGCACAGATAAGAGTCCTGTCTGCTCTGTGTGCTGGCTGCCGCAACTCCAGGGTCCTAGAGCCCGCCTGCTGCCTGATGTAGCAGTGCTGAGATTGTTCTCAGTCTGCTCATTCCCTGTGCATAGACATCTATATCTATGCACAGGGATGAGCAGAGAGGACATCGCGTTTTGGACTGCGTCGGACGGAAGAGGATTTTTTTAATTAAAGATGGAGTCCCTAATGGCTTTTTTTTTTATTTCTAATAAAAAATTTTCTCTGTGTTGTGTTTTTTTTAAAATAATTTAATAGAAATTCATGGCAGTCTTGTCTAATATTGGCGTGACGGCCATAAATTTCGGGCTTAGGGGCAGCTGATAATACAAAGCTGGCCCTAACCTGTCGCTGCCTGCTGGATCCGGCTGGTTCCAGAAATACGGCGAAGCCCATGTAATTTTTTTTCTGAAAAATCAATAAAACAATCCTAAAAAAGGGACTGCATCTTTATTAACCCCTGGACCATGGTCCAGGGGTTAATAAAGATGCAGTCCCTTTTATTTACATTGTTTTATGGATTTGTCAGAAAAAAATTTCACGTGGGCTTCGCCATATTTCTGGAACCAGCCGGATCCAGCAGGCTGCGACGGGCTGCCCCCAACCCCCAGGTGCCTATTTGTACCTGGCCGGACACAAGAATATAGGGGAGCCCTTTTTTTTTATTATTTCATGAATTTCATGAAATAATAAAAAAAAAATGCGTGGGGTTCCGCGCAATTTCTATGTCTAGCCAGATACAGCTAAGCAGCTGGGGGCTGGAATCCGCAGCGCAGGGATGCCCAAGCTTTCTGGGCACCCCCCCGCTGCAAATTGCAGCCCGCAGCCGCCCCAGAAGATGGCGCGTTCATTGAAGCGCCATCCTCTGGCGCTGAACCCCGCTCTTCCAGCGGCCCTGGTGGTGGTGGCACTCTGGGTAATAAAGAGGTTAGGGCCAGCTTTGTATTATCAGCTGGCCCTAAGCCCGAAATTTATGGCGGTCACGCCAATATTAGACATGACCGCCATGAATTTCTATTAAATTGTTTTAAAAAAAACACAACACAGAGAAAAATTTTTATTAGAAATAAAAAAAAAAAGCCATTAGGGACTCCATCTTTAATTAAAAAAATCCTCTTCCGTCCGACGCAGTCCAAAACGCGATGTCCTCTCTGCTCATCCCTGTGCATAGATATAGATGTCTATGCACAGGGAATGAGCAGACTGAGAACAATCTCAGCACTGCTACATCATCTCTGTGAGCAGGCGGGCTCTAGGACCCTGGAGCTGCGGCAGCCAGCACACAGAGAAGACAGCTGGACTCGGCTCGCAAAGTAACAGCAGTTATTTGCGAGTTTCCCTGCTATCACTGGCACAGTAGCCGAGTCTAATGCAAGACAATGGCAATCCTAGTTTTGTCAGCGTTTGCCATTGATTTGCATTGGACTCGTGCGAGTAAACGCTTGGAAACTCGCAGAGTACCGAGTCCTGCGAGTCCCTTACTACTCGCCGAGTAAGGAGTCCTAGCGAGTAGATTCGCCCATCCCTAGCCAACACGATCATATAACTTAAATTACAGCAGGAGTGGTAATCACAAGCGCTGCACAGGGGGAAGAGCCAGCAGATGCTAACTCTCTTCCCTGTGCAGGGCTTGTAGTCCTGAAACATTGATGATCAATTCAATTATTTTAACAATTAATTGCTTTTAAACTTACCTTTGCAGTCTTCTCTTCTCTTCGGCAGTGGTCAGACAGCTCATGTGTACTGGACATTGAAGCTGAGCCGCTGCCACTGCCCTTTCTAGAAACAGCAGGTGGACTGATCTGTATGGAAAAAATGCAGAATATTAGACAGATAGGAGATAGATTTTATCATGGAATACAAGCAGATTTCATGCTGAAATCATGGTCCTCATCTTGTAGTAATATCTCCATCATGACCCTCTCCTTGCAGTAATGTGTCCCATCCTGACCCTCTCCTTGCAGTAATGTGTCCCATCCTGACCCTCTCCTTGTAGCTAGGTGCTCCATCCTGACTCTCTCCGTGTAGTAATGTTTCCCATCCTGACCTTCCCATTGTAGTTATGTGCTCCATCTTGTCCTTCCCCTTCTAGCTATGTGCTCCATCCTGACCCTCTTATTCTAGTTACGGGCTCCATCCAGATCCTCTCCTTGTAGTAATGTGCTCCATCCTGACCCTCTCCTTGTAGTAATGTGCTCCATCCTGACCCTCTCCTTGTAGTAATGTGCTCCATCCCGACCCTCTCCTTGTAGTAATGTGCTCCATTCTGATCGTCTCCTTCTAGTAATGTGTCCCATCCTGACCCTCTCCTTGTAGTTATGTGCTCCATCCTGACCACCTCCTTCTAGCTATGTTCTCCATCCTGATCCTCTCCTTCTAGCGTTTTGCTCCATTCTGATCCTCTCCTAGCTATATGTTCCATCCTGACCCTCTCCTTGCAGTTGTGCTCCATCCTGACCCCCTTCTTGTAGTAATGTCTTCATCCTTATCCCCTTGTAGAATGCCCCATCCTTGTCCCCTTCGGGAATGTCCCATCCTTGTCCCCTTGTGGTAATGTCCCTATCCTGCCCCATCATGTAGTAATGCCCCATCCTGTTGTAATGCCCTATCCTTGTCCTCTTGCAGCAATATTCCCCATCCTGCAGTAATGCCCTATCCTTCTCCCCTTGTAGTAATATGCCCCATCCGTGTCCCTTGAAGTAATATGCCCCATCCTGCAGTAATGTGTCTCATCCTTGTCCCCATGTAGTAATATGCCCCATCCAGCAGTAATGTGCTCCATCCTTGTCCCTTGGTATTATTGCACCACCATTGTCCCCATCACATAGTAATATGCCCCAACTTGCCCCCTGGTAGTATTGCCCTATTCTTGCCTCCATTACATAGTAATCTGCCCCATCCTTGTCCCCATCACACAATAATATCCCCCATCCTGCCATCACATAACAATATGCCCCATCCTGCCCCCTGTTAGTATTGCCCCATCCTGCCCCATCACATAACAATATGCCCCATCATGCCCCATGACATAATAATATGCCTCATCCTGCCCCCTATTAGTATTGCCCCATCCATCCATCCATCATCCTCTTAGTATTGCCCCATCCATCCTCCTCTTCGTATTGCCCCATCCATCCATCTATCCTCCTCTTAGTATTGCCCCATCCATCCATCCTCCTCTTAGTATTGCCCCATCCATCCATCCATCCATCCATCCTCCTCTTAGTATTGCCCCATCATCCTCCTCCTCATAGTATTGCCCCATCTTCCTCCTCCTTGTATGGCCCCATCCTCCTCATAGTATTGCCCCATCCTCCTCCTGCTCCTAGTATTGCCCCATCATCCTCCTCCTCATAGTATTGCCCCATCCTCCTCCTCCTCATAGTATTGCCCCATCCTCCTCCTCCTCATAGTATTGCCCCATCATCCTCCTCCTCATAGTATTGTCCCATCTTCCTCCTCCTTGTATGGCCCCATCCTCCTCCTCCTCATAGTATTGCCCCATCCTCCTCCTCCTCATAGTATTGCCCCATCATCCTCCTCCACCAGGTATTGCCCCATCATCCTCCTCCTTGTTTGGCCCCATCCTGGCTGCTGGTGACAAAAAAAAAACTTTCATACTCACCTTTCTTCACCGCTGCTGCAGCTTGCATCCTGTCTCCAGCACTGAGGGCGGTCACGTGATGCCGGGCGCGTCACGTGACCGCTGTCACATGACGCTGGCCGGGAGGGCGGGCTTAGAAGTGTCTGAGAGAGGAGAAATGTCTCCTCTGCTCAGATACAGCTTTGATCTGCCGGCGGCGCGGCACACGCCGGCAGATCAAACCGGTAGTGTGGTGGCGAGGCTGCGTGCCAGCGGAGGCGGCTCTGCGTGCCACCGCTGGCACGCGTGCCATAGGTTCGCCATCACTGCTATAGTGTATGGGTAGCCAATGCAGTGACTGGCACAGAGCAGAAACATCTGAGTAACGGTTTGCTAGATAGGTGATCCTGGCAGCTGCATTGAGGATAGACTGGAGAGGGAAAAGCTTACTGCGGGGGAGGCCAGCTAATAAAGAATTACAGTAGTCAAGGCGGGAATTAATCAGGGTTTTAGTTGTTTCCATGGTGAGGAAAGGGCGAATTCTGGAGATATTTTTCAGGTGCAAGCGACAGGAGCGGGTGAGAGATTGTATATATGGGGCGAAGGAGAGATCAGTGCCCAACATAACACCGAGACAGCGAGCCTGCTGACTGGGCATTATCGTGGTGCCGCACACTGAGAGAGAGATGTCAGGTTTAGGGAGGTTGGCAGAGGGTGGGAGCAGAAGAAGTTCAGTTTTGGAAAGGTTGAGTTTCAGATAGAGAGCGGACATGATATGGGAGACTGCGGTTAGACAGTCATTGGTGTTCTGTATTAGAGCAGGAGTAAGGTCAGGGAGGAAGTGTATAGTTGTGTGTCATCAGCGTAAAGATGGTACTGGAAGCCAAATCTGCTGAAGTTCTGTCCGATCGGGGCTGTGTAGAGAGAGAGAAGAGAAGAGGTCCAAGGACTGAACCCTGAGGGACCTCAATAGTGAGGGGAAGAGGGGAGGAAGTGGAGCCAGAGAATGATACACTAAAAGAGTGGTCAGGTCAGAAAGATAAGAAGAGAACCAGGAGACAGCCGCGTCCTTGATGCCAATGGAGTGCAGCATAGAGAGTAGGATATGGTGGTCAACAGTGTCAAAAGCTGCAGAGAGGTCAAGAAGGATAAGCAGAGAGTAGCCACCATTATGTTTTGCTGTCAAAAGGTCATTGGTCACTTTTATAAGGGCAGTTTCTGTATAGTGTAAGGGGCGGAAACCAGACTGTAATGGACCTAAAAGAGAGTGATTGGCGAGGTAATGGGTGAGGCGGGAGTAGACCAGGCGCTCCAGGAGTTTTGAGATGAAGGGGAGATTGGAGTCAGGTCTGTAGTTATTTGTGCAGGATGAGTCAAGGGATGTTTTCTTTAGTAGTGGAGTAATAATAGAGTGTTTGAAGGAGGATGGGAAGATGCCAATAGAGAGGGAGAGATTGAAGATTGTGGTTAAGTGAGTGGTGACCACTGGAGAGAGGGTCTGGAGTAAGTATGAGGGAATGGGGTCAGTGGTGCATGTAGTGGGATGTGAGGACGAGAGGAGCCTGGAGACTTCTTCTTTTGTGACTGGGTCAAAAATGGAGAGTGAGCCAGAGGGGATGTAGGGACAGATGGGAGTAACAACACTTGAAGGTTGGGAGCTGATTTCCTGACGGATGTTTTCTATTTTCTCTGTGAAGTAAGGGGCCAGATCATCAGCACAGAAAGCATTTGCAGAGAGCATAATTTGGGCAGGCAGATATATAGTCTGACATGTGTGTACGAGGTGTACGGAGCAGAGCTGAGTGTGTACGAGGTGTACGGAGCGGAGTCGAGTGTGTACTAGGTATATGGAGCAGAGCCGCATATGTACGAGGTGTATGGAGCAGAGCTGAGAGTGTACAAGGCGTACAGATCAAAGCCACGTGTGTACTGGTTGTGCGGAGCAGAGCCATGTGTGTACGAGGTGTACAGAGCAAAGCCATGTATGTATGGGGCGTGCGGAGCCGTGTGTGTACAAGGTGTGTGTAGCAGTGGTAGCACCCCGCAGATGCCGCTCTCATTTCTATAGTCATGGCTGCCTCTGCCAGCATCATTCTTCTCCTGAGTCCTGGCCGCCACTGTCCGTCCTCTGCAGCTCAGCACAACGAGGCACGATAATGTCATCACTGAGCCCAACTGTGCTGTGATGTGCAGAGCAGCAGAGCAGATGCTGAGGAGACTGGAGCAGCGAGAAGAGAGGTGAGTATTTACTTTTTTTTTAATCAGTGAGTACACTGATGGGAAACTATGTAATGGGCAATATTATTATTATTAAATTATTATTATTATTATTTATTTATTTATAGAGCACCATTGATTCCATGGTGCTGATATATTAAAACAATCAAATTATATCAATAATATCATATTCTATTGGGAGGACTATGGGGGTGCGCTATAGTATATGGAGGACTATTGGGGACCATTATACTATATGAAGAGATTATGGGGTGCTTTATACTATAAGGAAGGCTATAGGGGATGCATTATACAATAAAGAGGACTATGGGGGTGCATTATACTATATGGAGGACTATGGGGGTGCATTATACTATATGTAGGACTATGGGGGTGCATTATACTATATGGAGGTATGGAGGACTATGGGGTTGCTTTATACTATATGGAGGACTATGGGGGTACATTATACTATATGGAGGACTATGGGGGTGCATTATAACATACTATATGGTGGCCCGATTCTAACACATCGGGTATTCTAGAATATGTATGTAGTTGACATACTGTGACTGACAGAACTTGTTCAGTCAACGTGAGTGAACTACATCACTCCTCCTGTCACTGCTCCTCCTGTCACTGCTCCTCCTGTCACCGCTCCTCCTGTCACCGCTCCTCCATCTCTCCTCCTGTCACTGCTTCTCCATCTCTCCTCCTGTCACCGCTTCTCCATCTCTCCTCCTGTCCCTGCTCCTCCTGTCACCGCTCCTCCTGTCACCAATCTTCCTGTCACCATTGCTCCTGTCCCCTCTCCTCCATCTCTCCTCCTGTCACTGCTCCTCCTGTCCCCGCTCCTCCATCTCTCCTCCTGTCACCACTCCTCCGTCTCTCCTCCTGTCCCCGCACCTCGGTCTCTCCTCCGGTCCCCGCTCCTCAGTCTCTCCTCTTGTCCCCACTTCTCCATCTCTCCTCCTGTAACCGCTCCTCCGTCTCTCCTCCTGTCACCGCTCCTCTGTCTCTCCTCCTGTAACCTCTCCTCTGTCTCTCCTCCTATCACCACTCCTCTGTCTCTCGTCCAGTCACCACTCCTCCGTCTCTCCTGTCACCGCTTCTCCATCTCTCCTCCTGTCCCTGCTCCTCCTGTCACCGCTCCTCCTGTCACCATTCCTCCTGTCCCCTCTCCTCCATATCTCCTCCTGTCCCTGCTTTTCCTGTCACCGCTCCTCCTGTCACCATTCCTCCTGTCCCCGCTCCTCCTGTCACCACTCCTCCGTCTCTCCTCCTGTCACCACTTCTCATGTCCCTCTGCTCCGTCTTTCCTCCTGTCACTGCTCCTCCTGTCCCTGCTCCTCCATCTCTCCTCCTGTCCCTGCTTTTCCTGTCACTGCTTCTCCTTTCACCGCTTCTCCTTTCACTGCTTGTCCTGTCACCGCTACTCCGTCTCTCCTCCTGTCACCACTCCTCCTGTCACCGCTCCTCTGTGTCTCCTCCTGTCATCGCTCCTCCTGCCCCCACTCTTCTGTTTCTCCTCCTGTCACTGCTCCTCCTGTTCCCGCTCCTCCATCTCTCTTCCTGTCACCGCTACTCATCTCACCTCTCCTCTGTCTCTCCTCCTGTCACTGCTCCTCCATATTTCCTCCTTCCTATCCCGGCTCCTCCATCTCTCCTCCTGTCCCCTCTCCTCCTGTTCCCGCTCCTCCTGTTCCCTCTATTGCTCCTCCTGGTCCCTCCTCCTGGCCCCACGATTGCTCCTCCTGGCCCCTCCATCACTCTTCCTGGCTCCTCAATCGCTCCTACTGGCCCCTCCATTGTTCCTCCTTTCCCCTCCATCGCTCCTCCTGGCCCCAGCATCGCTCCTCCTAGCCCCACCATCGCTCCTCCTAGCCCCTCCATCGCTCCTCCTGGCCCATCCATCACTCCTCCTGGCCCCTCTATGGCCCCTCCATCGCCCCTCCTGGCCCCCCACAGTGAGGATACTCACCCGTCCGCTGGCTCGCTCCACCTCCGATGCATCTTGTAGCTCCCAGGGCAGGACGTGTCATTGCCTGGGAAACTGACATTGCCTGGCAATGACAGGTCCTCAAGCCCTGTAGTAGCTAGAAGACGCATTGGAGGTGGAGCGAGCCAGGGGAGGGGTGAGTATCCTCACTGAGGATTTTTTTGTTTTTATTGTTACATTTTCACCGTGGAGGAGCGGAGACCGCGGGGAGCAGGGGGCCAGAGGAGCAAGGGCCCGGAGGAGCGGGGGGCCGTAGGGAACCCAGGCAGGGCAGCAGGAGCGGGCGTCAGGAGCAGCGGGGGGGCTGTAACGAGAGCGCGCAAACTTTGAATTTGCGCGCTGCGCGGCTCTTTTGCATATGCGGCGCTCATTGTTCGCCGCCACTGATGGCAACCAATGAGTGCTGGCGCGCGATTTCGGCCTCAGACAGACACGGTTAGTCAATTATATTGTAGATGGAGGCTTATGGCTTGCATTATACTGTATGGAGAACTATGGATGATGTATTATAATTTATGGAGTCAATTATACTATATGGAAGCCATTATAATATTGAGGGCTCTGTGGGGGGCATGATAATACTTGGAGGGAGGTGAGGAGCCTTTATACTTTATGCAGGCCTTTTTGAGGGCTGTGTTAGAGGCTATTATACAGTGTTAAGAGGGCCATTATACTGTATGTAGGTCCATTATATTGTATGGAGGGCTGTGTGGGGGTCACAGTTGGGGATCATACTGTGCCAGTGTAGTTGAGGGGCGTACAGTAGAATCATCATACTGTGCGTATGGAGGAATTCACTGTGGGCCATCATATAGTGTTTGGGAGGGCACTTTTGTTGACATTACACTTCATGGCTGTAACGAAAGGGGAGTCAAGGGGCTTCAATAGGAGGAAAATTACTTTGTAAGGGCTGCAAAGTTGTTAAATATGCTATTATGTGACCCAGGCAAATAATTTTTGGGGGGCAATAAGAACTTCTACTAAGCAGCCCCATGATTTCTATGTAGGCTCCTGGTGCAGGATGCATTGTGGGCAGGATGCATTGTCCCTCTGCTACAGGACTGATTGTCCATAACTTACACACCAGCTCCATTGCCACCCCTTGGTACATTCAGGCGTCCAGCCATGTTTTTCCCGAGTAGCGGTTGGTCATCGGTGCTCGTCCCCCTTCCCACTTCCACATCATTTGTTCAACCTAATTGGACAGCCCCTGCTATTGGCTCCAGACAACCCCATATGCAGTGCTTGTAATTGCCTAAGTATTTCAGAGAGAGGCATGATCTGTTGGAGGAAGATGCACCATTTTCCCAGCATAGTGTAGTGGCTTAGACTGCAGGTCATTGCATGTGGAGTGTAAACGGTGGGGCATGGTGTACATGTCTGACTACTCAGTGCAAGGCAGCCGCCACATTGGAGCTGCCCAGTATGGACACAGTATGAGGAGTAAGAGGGATGGATGTGGCACAGTATATGTAGTGAGGGGGGATCAGTATGGACACAGTATGAGGAGTAAGGGGGGTGGATGTGGCACACTATATATAGTGAGGGGGGATCAGTATGGACATAGTATGAGGAATGACAGGGAGATGACTGCAGCACAGTATGTAGAGTGAGGGGGGATTAGTGTGGACACAGTATGGGGAGTGAGAAGGGATGACTGCAGAAATAGTATGAGGAGTAAGAGGGTGATGGGTGTGAACACAGTATGTGCAGTGAGGGAGGATGGCTGCTGACACAGTATGAGGGGTGAGAGGGATGGGTGAGAAAACAACATGTGGAGTGAGGGAGGATAGCTGCCAACACAGTATGGGGAGTGAGGAGGAGATGGCTGTAGATACAGTATCAAGAGCGAGAAAGGAATGAAGTGATGAAGAAACAGTAGGGGATGAGAAAAATATAAATGGGCACAGAATAAAGACTGAGCATGTGTGGAGCTGTATGGAGAGGGGGTAGTCGAGTTTGGGGAGTTTGATGAGGGAGAACAGTATTAACCGTGGGCAGTATAGGAGGATACAGTGTAGAGGATAGTGTGACCAGGGAGCCCAGTATGGAAAGGAGAGGGCAGAGTGATGAGGGGGCAGTGTGGAGGGCATAAGCCAGAAGAGGGACAGTACATAAATCATATTTTGTGTAGGGAACAATGAGAAGGAGCAATCATTTATTCCGGGGCACAGTGTAGAGCAGATATTTTTACTCAGGAAAATGGTGATCATTCTGCTATTTTTAAGGGAATCATGCTACGGTGTGCTGCGGAAGACTGGAGAAGAAAGAAATCTGCAGAGGTAAACTGTGGATGTGAAAAGTCATCATGGTGTCTGGACAAGCTGAAGAAAAGAAAAAAGATGACCCCGATCAGAGACAAGGTCATCTATAAGATACCAGAATGTAAATGATTATTTGTGATAATGACTAATTCTCATCAGTGTTGTGGTTTCTGTATGCTTTTATTGACAGCTGGTAACAACAGCTCCCAGTATGTCCTAACCATCGCTAATGATGTAGGAGTTGTAGGTTCATGCAGTACAAATGTGTATGGGTCTGACCTGACATTACAACTGTTTTACCATGTACGGATGGTGGTTCTGATGTTGAATTTTGGTACTGATGAGGGTTGTGATTTCTGTAATGATAGGGGTTCTATTTATGTATTTCTGTACCTCTGGTGGGTCTGGTTATGAATTTCTGTACTGATGAGAGTTTTGACTTTGTATTTCTGTTCTGATGGGGGTTATACGGATGTATTTCAGTACCTCTAATGGTACCTTTACACGCCGCCACAGAGTGCAGCAACCGGTAGGCACCGCACGTGCACGAGCGCTTTTTTAACGGTGGATACCGATCGCCGATGCTGCATATACACGCCGCCACAATGTGCTCCACTGAAGGTATTTTTGTTCCCCAGAAGTGCCGACGGGTGCCGCGGGTTACCTCCATGGAGTACCTTCCCTGGTTTACACGCCGCTACCACAAAGGAATATGGGCGCACATATTGCGCGCCGTAAGTTCATAGGCGTGACAGAGTTGTGCATTCCGTGATGCACAAGCATTGATTGAACAATGCAATAGCGTCATGATTGGCCAGCCTGCGCAGGAAGGCTAGCTAATACATGACGCCATTGCAATTGTGGAGTGTGAATGGATAGCTTTTTAAATATGGCGCCCTGTGAAGGAACAGACAATCGTAACGCAGGAGCCTCCACCAATGATCGCTGATGGGGCGCGGTATCCATGAGACTGTGTCACGCCCCTGGGAATTCAGTAGGCTACGCAAATACCTTGCCTGTGCCCCGATTACACGCCACCACCATAGCTATTGTGCCTTCCTGTTTTTGAGCACGGTTCAGCAACAGGTATTCGAAGGAACTGCAGGGCACAGGGAGGAATTTCCCTATTTACATGCCACCATTTCGTAGTAATTTCATGCAACAGGCACAATTGTCCCCAGTGCCCGGCAGTTGCTGCCTTCCTGTGGCTGCGTGTAAAGGTACCTTAATGGGTCTAGTGATGTAGTTTTGTGTTAATTGTTCTGATCCTGTACACATCTATCAATCCATAATTTATAAGCTTTCTTGATATATGGATGTGTTAATAAAGTGTTGTGCATTCTAACAAGTTAAGCTATTTATTTATTTGTTAGAAGCATTAAAGGGGTTGTCCCAAGCTTGTGATAAGTCTGCAGTCACTCTATGTGTCTCTATGTGACTGCAGACTTCTGAATTTTCAGAGCGCACACTGCCTACTGTCAGGATTATCTGGTGCCGGCGTTGAGAGTGGAAGGTCACGTAACTATGGGTGTGCAATTTACATACACACAGTCATGTGCTTACTAGACATGCGAGGCTTCGAACAATTAAATGAATTGAGTAAGGCTGGACACGTCTAGTCAGAATGTGGCCAGAAGTATATAAATCGCATACTTGTGTTCACATGACCGTCCAATCTTACCATTGACATGGGAGAATCGTGAAAGTGTGCAGTGCATGTGCCATGAGAATTCGGAGGCCTGCAGTTACCTAGACTTTCATCTCAAACCTGGACAAGCCCTTTAGTTATAACATTAATCACCTTAGCCCACTCCTAACAATGTGCAATCTACTCAATGTCAGAAACAGCTCTTACTGGATTCAGCAGTCGCTGTACCTGTAAGTGTAAAAATCGCATATGAATGATTGGTCACATGAAGTCTCCTGAGACCACGGGGAGGGGGGTGCCAAACTGAACTCTTGCCCGGTGCCAGAAAACCTAGATACAACTCTGGCTTTGGCAGTGTCCGAGTCTAGAACTCGTCTGGAGCATCAATATGCTGGGACTTATAATGACAGATAGGTTTTTAAGGGGGCAAGCCTGTTCTTCCACACCATATTCTGTGGAGTTTCTGATCAAGAACATTATCATTAGACATCTCCCGTTATTACAACAGGACTCAAAACTCAATAAAATCCTTGTACAAGAAATGCATTTTATAGCTAAGGCTAGGGTCACACTTGCCATGCGTTTTTTCAGGTGCTTTTTGGCACCCATGCATTTTTACATGCATTTTTACATTTCTGCATGCATTTTTTAAGGTGTGTTATGACACCCTGCGTTTTTGCATGTGTTTTTGAATCAGCACCATAACATAATGCAAGCTGCGTCTTTTGGTGCGTTTTTAAAAACGCATGCGTTTTTTTAACATGGGGCCCTATGGGATACGCATTCCTTTTTGTTATGGCACTAAATGGTACCATGAGTTTTTGCATGCGTTTTTCAAGGCAGCTCCTCACTTAAGCACAAAAACACATCCCAAAAACGCATGGTACTTTAGGCATGCGTTTTTGCTATTGGGTCATGCGTTTTTGCTATTGGGGAATGCGTTTTTTACATGGGGGCCTATAGGTGCGTTTTTACATGCATTTTTAGAAAACGCAGGTCTCCAAAAACGAATGTGAAATATGCATGTGTGACCCTAGCCTTAGGCTGAGGTCACACTTGGCATTTGTTTTTTTAGTGCCTTTAAAAAAAGCATGCGTTTCTGCATGCGTTTTTTCATTTCAGCATGCGTTTTTTAAGGTGTCTGATGGCACCCTGCGTTTTTGCATGCGTTTTTAAATCAGCACCCAAAAATAGTGCATGCACTATTTTTTGGTGTGTTTTTTTAACATGGGTCCCTATGGAAAACGCATGCGTTTTTGGATGGTACTAAATGATACTAATGTACCATGCGTTTTTGGATGGTACTAAATGATACTAGTGTACCATGCATTTTTGCATGCGTTTTTGATGTCAGCTAATCACATAATTGCAAAAACGCACACAAAAACGCATGGTACTAACACATGCGTTTTTGCTATTAATACATGCGTTTTTGCTATTAGGGCATGCGTTTTTTAACATGGGGGCCTATGGGTGCGTTTTTACATGATTTTTTAAAAACATAGGTCTCAAAAAAAGCATGAAAAAAACGCAAGTGTGACCCCAGCCTTAAAGAGTGAAAATCTTGGGAAATATATTGGCCCGTACCATGTGCGCTTATACAAGGACTTTAATTAGAACCTGGCTAGATTTGCAAGGTTTCTTTAGGTGTATCCTTCCAAGATGTGGGATTTGTAAATTGGAACAAAAATAATCTGTTTTTTCCTTCAAGACCAATGGCAATTCATTCAAAATAAAATCATTTATGCATTGTTCTACTATTTATGTAATATATTTGGCTATCTGCACAGACTGTAAACTTTAATATGTTGGGAGATCGTCCCATAAGTTAAGAACTTGCCTCTCAGAACATGTTATTGCTGCTTCTTGCAATCCTCTTGTAAATAAGCAATCACTTTCTGGCTTATCCATACATTTTCTGGAGATTCATGATGGAGACACTTCACATTTGTCAGTTTGTGGCATTGAAAAGATCTGCTGGCCACATAGTGTCGGAGATTGGTTAACAGTGCTTAGGCTGAAGGTACACTGTCCGTGTGCCTAGCGCGACTGTAATGAGAGAGAGACTCGCATTGCACTTGGACCAGTATCATTAAATGATACTGGTCCCATTAGTGCAAGTTCCTAGCATTACACTCACATTGCAAGGGAAATGCGTGTGCAATCGCAGCATGCTGCAAATTGCATGCAATTTCCCCACGATAGTCGCATGCGTATGCTGTAAAAATTGCTTCAAACTCTGCAGCTGTCAAAGATACAGAGTTTTAATTTGTCGGTTTGCCAGTACACTATCCAATCATCTTGTACTGCTGTGATAGCAGACATTGGCTTATTAGCCATATCTGCATCCTCTGTTCAAACATGCAGCACAGAGGCTGCAGATGGGGTTAAATAAGCAGCAAAGCCCCGCAATTTTTTAAATTTTAACATCTGCTGTGTTTTTACTAATCATCTTGCACCACTGCTGTCACAGGGGTGCAAAATGATTGGTTGGTGTACCGGCAAACTGGAAAATTCAAACCCATTGGCTTTGACAGCTGTGAAGTTTGAATTCACCGAAAAATGCTGTCCGCGGATCTAAAGTTTGCTTCAGGACCGTGGACAGCATCACACTCACACGCAGCACACATGCACTCATGCAGCACACTCACATGCATACAGCCATGCACACTCAACCTCACGCACCACACTCACAACAAACAGGCATTACACTGGCATCACTGTCATGCATTAAACACGCTCCGTGTTTGATGAATGACAGTGTTCCTGCACCAGCCTAAGAGCAATAGAGATGTTCTGGATCCTGTGTTTGGAGACAAGTTTTCCTTAAGGCCTTAATTTGAAAAGTGATCTTCTGTATTTTTATTAACTGTGACTGCTTCTTGAATATCCTGTGTTTTTATTCAAACATCTCCCACTCTTTTACTTATACAGCACATATGAAATGAAGACTACAAGCTTTTTATAAATTGTTTAAATATTTATTGTATCTCATGATGTATGTAATGATTGCCTATGATTTTTTTAGGTACATGAATTTTTGTCATGTTAATTTTGGAGTTGAGGCAACATTCCTTGAAACACTGAAAACTCCTTTTATTTACGCACCTTGTTGTAATTGTGTGGGTCGTATGCTGTGTCGGCTAATTAATTTTAATTAACATATATAATTGTTTTAAAGGGATCCTGACCTTGCAAAATGCGCCCCCAGCCTCTATATACAGTGCCTACAAGTAGTATTCAACCCCCTACAGATTTAGGTGAAAGGAAAGCCTTTTTGCAGCTTCTCAAATATGAGAAGCCGCAGATTATAAGGTATAAAAACAACTTATCTAAAGTTTACTATAGCGCTTTACAAGCACAAAGGGATGCTTTGCAATCTATTAACATGGTGCAGGGACAGGTATATAGAGGCTGGGGGCGCATTTTGCGAGGTCAGGATCCCTTTAACCTACATCAATGTATGTTTTTTTCTGTGTAACATGTATGCCATGAGTATGAGCTTTGTTGCTCGGAGTGCATTGGTATTTTAATTTTTATACCAATAAAAATATGGATTTTAAAGGTTCAAGATCCCAACTATTTTTTTAAATTATTTTTGCAATGGATGCTGGATTTCACTTCTTCTGTTTAGTTTTCTGCATTCATCCTGGGAACCAGTCTATGGATAAGGGCCACTTTGCACACACAGATATCTGTGTCCAACTTCTGAACAGATCTCTGGTTGCAGTGAAATCATGGACACATTGCTCCATTTTGTGGCTGTGTACAAATGGAGCAATGTGTCCATGATTTCACTGCAACCAATAAGGGTGTGTGCCCACTGTCACATCGCCATTGGACTCGGTGGCTGGTGTTCCTGCCTCGGCCGCTGGGAGGAGCCGGATTCCTTCGGCTGGTGGCGCCGGTGATAGGAGGGCCTTGTCCTCATATGGAACTGCTCCCGTGACGTCTGCCTCTGTCGCTGAGCGCCGCTGTGTTTCCCCTCTGGGTGGTGTTGGTCGCAGAGGAAAGGGCCCTGCAGAGGTGTCTGTTAGGCGCAGCCTGCGTTCTTCTGTCAGAGGTGGCGTGGGTGGAGCCAGTCGTGCATCTCCATCTGGCCTGGATCTAGGGGCGGTCCGGATGAGGTCATCAGGTTGTGAGCTCCAGCCTATGGGAGGTAGCCGTGTACTTCAAGTACATTGGAGCCTGGCTTGCAGGCCGCCAGATATAGTTTTGGTTCCCCAGTGATAGTGTGTTTAGTTTCGTGTCTGACCTTGCCTGGATTTCTGACTCTGCCTCTGCCTATTGATTTTGTACCTCAGCTGCCCTCTTGGTTTTTGCCCTTGACATTTGCCTGGATTTTTGACTCTTCTACTGCCTGACGATTTTGTACCTTCGCTGCCCTCTCGGTTTTGACTCGGACTTCTGACTTCGTTTTTCGGGTCTTGATTTTCCCCTGGCGACCTCCCCGGCTCTGTTGCTCATATAGGCAGCTACCCCCTGGGCTCCGCTATAATTCCAGATCCCTGTATAGGGGTTAAGGGTCTCGGGGTTTCTCGGGGTGCTGCCTACCAGCAGCTTGGCCTCACGGTGGATGGTCGTCACACCCACATAGTGGTTTTACGTCGGTTTAGCAGCGAAAACCACCGGCGGTTTAGCATAGGTTTTATTTAAATCTATGTAAATTTTTAGCAGCTTTAGGACTTACAAGTAACCCTATGTTATTTAGAAAACGCTGTGCACACATAGTGGGTTTATGTGAGCGGATCCGCCAGCGGTTGAGCGGTTTTCCAGCGGTTTAGCAGCATACAGCATGTCAATTCTTTTCAGCGGTTTTTGATTGGTTCCATGAAAAAAGTCCTCCATAGAAAACCGCCGGAAAAACCGCTGGAAAAACCGCCGGAAAACCGCTGTGCACACGCTGAGAAAAACCGCCGGAAAACCGCCGGAAAACAGCTGCAGACTTCTGAGCTCAGGAGTCTAGGCTCCTTGAATTTTCCAGCGGTTTACTGACGATTTGAACGTCACTAAACCACTATGTGGGCACACAGCCTAAGTTGTTCAGAAGTTGGACACAGAAGTTGGTGTGTGTAAAGTGGCCATTAGATCCACTCATCGCACCACACCCATACCTGGATTGCAACATTATAGGAGGGTGAGCTGAAACACATTAACTTTATTTATATTCAAAGCAAAGGCCTGTACACTTCTGACTGATTGGTGAATGTTGTAACCTTCATAAAATGTAGTTTTAATCTCTCTTTGTGCTACAGTCATTACTGTCCTCTAATTATGATCATCATGTTTCGTGTAAAATAAAGGTTTTAAGGCTATTTTCAGACAAATCTGCAGCAAATCCTAGAGGTTGTTTTTTTTCTTTTGATTTATTGGCAGGAGGTTTGCTGCATTTCACGTGGTTTTGCTGCGTTTTTATTTCCTGCGTTTTTGCTGCAGATTTGACATAGAAACTATAGCAAAAACACAGAAAAGAATTGGCATGCTCATTCTTTCAAAAACTCAGTAAAACCTGTGGAATTGACACTTTCTGCAGAGAACAAAAAACAATGTGTTGACAGCTTTTCCTGAAAGGTTTTGATGTTAACCAATTACCATAGATTTACATAAAACCAAGGTAAAACCTGACCCCATAAATACAGTAAAAATGCAGCAAAACCTGTGGTGTTGACACTTTCTGCAGAGAACAAAATCCTATGTGTGGGGACAGCTGTTCCTGAAATCAAATAGGTTTTGCTTGAAACCAAAAATGCAGGATTAAATTAGCATACATTTTCATAATACCAAGGCAAAAGCTGACCCCAAATGTGCAGCAAAAATGCTGCAAAACCTTACCTGTGTGAACTAGGCCTAAATCAATAAACTTTGATTATTTTGGAAAACACTGTTCTAGTATCATGCTGTACCCTTTACACAAAAACCTTCAATTGTTGATCAATGTAGATTACATTCTGTCTGAAAAAATCAAATGATCATACATTGTTCTCTAGAGCCGGTGTCACACGCGTCAATGTCGTCAGCGATCTGATCACTGGCGACATTGACGGCTGATTGCTGGTGAGCTGTCATACAGGCAGACATACCAGCGATCAGTGGACCAACGACATCGTGGAAATGATATAAATAACATTTCCACAATGTCTGACTCCCACTGACAGGCTGCAGTTAGCGGGAGCAGGCTGGTATCCATGGTAAACTGCGGGTATCTAGGCAGCGCGTGCTGGCTAGATACCCGATGTATGCCTTGGTTACCAGCCTTCTCCGCTCACCTGCTGGTATCCAAGGTACACAGCGGGTAACTAGGGTCCCTAGTTACCCGCTGTGTACCTTGGATACCAACCGGTGAGCAGAGAAGGCTGGTAACCAAGGTATACATTGGATATCTAGGCAGTGTGCGCTGCCTAGATAACCGCAGTTTACCATGGATACCAGCTCCCAGCGCTTGCTGAGAGGCACTGGGAGCTGGCTGAACGCGCATCTACCGGTGTCACATGCAGCGATGCTACGTGTCCACTGGGCGACCATCGCCAGGTTTTTGGTCCTGTCCAAAAACCTGGCAACCATCAATCAGCGATTTATTGCTGGCTGAGTCATCATGTCACACGTGTCAATATCACTGCAACGTCACATGCAGCAGCGACATTGACAGTGATATTGACGCGTGTGACGGCCCCTTAAGTTTGATCACCAGTGTATCCTATTTTCTGAATTGCTAGCAGGTAAG
Organism: Allobates femoralis; assembly: GCA_033576535.1. Classification (NCBI taxonomy): domain Eukaryota; kingdom Metazoa; phylum Chordata; class Amphibia; order Anura; family Aromobatidae; genus Allobates; species Allobates femoralis. The sequence goes on from JARQOC010000084.1 coordinate 71,632, forward strand.
TGTAGAAGAGGTGGCCCCATATGCTGTTTGACCCTCTGCAATACTAAAGGTTTGGTCTCTAAAAAAATAATTAAAATAAACATCATAATAAAAAGAAATAAATGAAAATATAATATAAAGTTCTATTAAGCAGATGTTTAAAGGACATTTTAAGGTTCCTGTACTTCACAGGTGCTGCCACATCTAGCACTATTCCAAAAATTCAAATCCTTCAGGTGTCCCAACTTCTCCAAACTCTAGGAAGCTTAAAAAAAATGTTTTAAAGCTCCATTAAATTCTACAGGGTAAAAGAAAACGGTACTTTCAGTGAACGTTTTGGCCGCCAAGATTCAAGGAATGTTTTAAGGCCATTTTAAAATGTTGAACTTTTTCCCAAACAAAGCTATGATCGCCATTTTTTTGGTACATTTTTTGGGTTTCCGATCTGGAACCAAATCTGCAATGTTCGTGCCAAATTGCAAATTGGCAAACATGTCCAGGGAAAGGTCAGTAATGTCTACTGATCACCCCCAGTCAAAATGCTATGGGCAAAAACAAGTTAATCAATTTATAGTATCTGAGTTATGGGATATACAGTCAGTTAAAATTCTTTAAAGGGGAGGTGATTATATAAAAAAAAAGTCAAGGACTGAAAGTAGTTGAATATTTGAATTAGATTCTTTAAAACCCAATGGACTTAATACCGGTATAGAGTTATATGTATTTGGTTAAATGGTGGATGTGCATAGTGTAGGTGTTCTTACTTTTAGATATTTTGACTCTCATGATCAAGAATAGGGTAGTAACTCTATAATAGCACTGCAACAGCTATGCACACGCTTCCCTTACAAAGGAGACATTCTTCTAAAACACATAGGATAAAAAAGTGTGTTGGACCTAGCAGGACTTCTAAGTGCCATACAGTGATGTCACCATATCCACGTAGAGTACCTAGTGAGGATTGTGGACATTTGGACAGGAGCTGTCCACCAAATTTTTACTTGAAGACAATCTTACAAAGCCAATCCTGCAGGGAGAGGACACTATGACAGCTTTCTCATTGGCAATACCTTGAATTTGGACTGCCATTTAATTCATCAGCAAACATCTTTTAAATGACTGTTGAATTTGTTGAATTCAAACTGTTTGTTTATATTTGTTTTATATACCTTGTCACCTTGTGCAATAGCATTACTTTTTACTTATATTTGCATTCAATTAGCATATTTTTTGGACTATAGGATGGACTGGACTATAAGTTGCACCCAGGTTTTAGAGGATGAAAATAGGGCAAAAAAAATGAAAGCAAAAAATGAGGTAATGACCCACTGTTATAGGGAAATCTTCTTCTGACACTTATGAGATAATGTCCCCAAATTCTGTACTAATGTCCCCATCCTGGGCCCCATTGCAAATATATAAGTCCCTTATCCTGGTGTATATGATACTCTCATCCTGGTATATATGTCTCCCATCCTGTTACATGGGCTCCCATCCTGGTATATATTATCCCTTGTCCTAGTAATTTATGATCCCACCATGCTAATACATGTGATTCCCACATCCTTACAGTATATGAAAAATAAACAATTATACTCACCCTTCCATCGCTCCCTCACATGTTCCGCAGCAGCGCCAGTGATGTTCTCCTGTCTGATGCCGAACGTTGAACAATGTGTGAGCGGTGCGCACAGTGATGATGTCACTGTCCTGCGCCTGCTCTACATACTTATCAGCGTTCAGCATCAGACAGGAAGACATTGCTGGTGCTGCTGCAGGACTTGGGAGGGAACAATGGAAAAGTGATTATGATCCTCGGGATACTCACTGTTGCCAAGGATAATGCATGATAAGCAGTGAATATTCAGACTCAGCTGTGGCCGTTGATCATGGTACGGCTATTTTAGTCCATTTAATATTCAGTGCAGAGTGCAGTAAATATTATATTAGCTTAATGAGCAGGCTAACATGATCACAGGATGCAGATGCAGCCTGCTTCAGCCTCCTCCAACCTTCAGTCACTTCAACAAAGCAGCTGCCCCCTCCTATAGCACAGCAAACATGTAAAAGTACATGTACATTTGGATTATAAGATGCATCCCCCACTTTCCCCCAAATGTTGAGTAGAAAAAAGTACATCTTATAGTCCAAAAAATATGGTAATTCACTCTGCTTTATTTAAATGCATAGTACAAAACCAATAAAATAGGTTGGTGTGTGATTCAATGAGCCTTAGGAGTCATAATAGTTGGGAGCCCTATTGCAGATTCTCCTTGTAGAGCAATGTTTTTCATTATGCATGAGCATCATTCATGTTATTATAAGGCTGGAAAAATATCTTAAGGGGACATTTCTGATGCAGCTTTATATAAGATGATATGTGGGAATCCAGCTGAAGCTGAAAACATTATTTGGATTTATTGCATTTCAAACTACAGTCATGGCCAAAAGTTTTGAGAATGATACAAATATTAATTTTTACAAAGTCTACTGCTTCAGTTTTTCTAATGGCAATTTACATATACTCCAGAATGTCATAAAGAGTGATCAGCTTAAAGGCCACTTCACACACACAGATATCTGAGTCCAATATCTGAACAGATCTCTGGTTGCAGTGAAATCATGGATACATTGCTCCAATTTGTGGCTGTGTACAACATGGAGCAATGTATCCATGATTTCACTGCAACCAGAGATCTGTTCAGATATTGGACTAGAAAATGAGCTTTAACCCTCAAAACACATTTCAACATTATTGCAGTCCTGCCTTAAAAGGAGCAGCTAACATCGTTTTATTGATTGTTCCATTAACACAGGTGTGGGTGTTGATGAGCACAGGGCTGGCGATCAATCAGTCATGATTAAGTAAGAATGACACCACTGGACACTTTAAAAGGAGGCTGGTGCTTGATATCATTGTTTCTCTTCAGTTAACCATGGTTATCTCTAAAGAAACACGTGCAGCCATCATTGCACTGCACAAAAATGGCCTAACAGGGAAGAGTATCGCAGCTAGAAAGATTGCACCTCAGTCAACAATCTATCGTATCATCAAGAACTTCAAGGAGAGAGCTTCCATTGTTGTCAAAAAGGCTCCAGGGCACCCAAGAAAGACCAGCATGCGCCAGGGCTGTATCTTAAAACTGTTTCAGCTGCGGGATCGGACTACCAGCAGTGCCGAGCTTGCTCAGGAATGGCAGCAGGCTGGTGTGAGTGCTTCTGCACGCACTGTGAGGCGGAGACTCTGTGAGCAAGGCCTGGTTTCAAGGAGGGCAGCAAAGAAGCCACTTCTCTCCAACAAAAACATCAGGGACCAACTGATAGTCTGCAAAAGGTACAGGGAGTGGACTGCTGAGGACTGGGGTAAAGTCATTTTCTCTGATGAATCCCCTTTTCGATTGTTTGGGACATCTGGAAAACAGATTATTCGGAGAAGAAGAGGTGAGCGCTACCACCAGTCTTGTCTCATGCCAACTGTAAAGCATCCTGAAACCATTCATGTGTAGGGTTGCTTCTCAGGCAAGGGAATCGGCTCACTCACAGTCTTGCCTAAAAACACAGCCATGAATAAAGAATGGTACCAGAATGTCCTCCAAGAGCAACTTCTCCCAAACATCCAAGAGCAGTTTGGCGCCCAACAATGCCTTTTCCAGCATGATGGAGCACCTTGCCATAAAGCAAAGGTGATAACTAAATGGCTCAGGGAACAAAATATAGAGATTTTGGGTCCATGGCCTGGAAACTCCCCAGATCTTAATCCCATTGAGAACTTGTGGTCAATCATCAAGAGACGGGTGGACAAACAAAACCCAACAAATTCTGCCACAATGCAAGCATTGATTATGCAAGAATGGACTGCTATCAGTCAGGATTTGGTCCAGAAGTTGATTGAGAGCATGCCAGGGAGAATTGCAGAGGTCCTGAAGAAGAAGGGTCAACACTGCAAATATTGACTTGCTGCATTAACGCATTCTAACTGTCAATATAACCTTTTGGTACTCATAATATGATTGCAATTATATTTCTGTATGTGATATAAACATCAGACAAACACAAATAAAAACCAGAGGGCAGCAGATCATGTGAAAATATAATTTTGGTGTCATTCTCAAAACTTTTGGCCATGACTGTACATGCAGGAGTCATTCATTAATCGTAGGTATCCAGCAACTTTCACTTCTGCATTGAAATGTAAGGGTTGTTGCTGATGTGGCTTTCAAATAGCCTCAGTGCAGTTATAGTGGCTGCCAAGGAGGTACATGTGCATCCTATAGTAAATAATAGGACAAATGCACATTATGTTCTTCTTCTCTAAGGCCGGCTTGAAACAACGGTTTACACCGGACAGCCCCAGACCAGATTTTGGCTCCATAGTATCCTATGGGGCCTGATGGCAGCTCTCTGTCATCCAGTTTCCATGTGTCCGGGTGAATCCGGAAGGACTCAGATTTTTCTTCTGGACCCAGGACACAAAATCGAAGCATGCAGCATTTTTGTGTCCGGGGAGAAAAATCTCCCCAAATCAGATCCTCCCAGATCCGGGGTAATCCGGCGCTCCCTAACATGGGAGTCTAAGGATTGCCCCGATCTGGGAGGATCCGGGAACCGGACACCGGCGGCTGCACGCTGCTGTAATTTCAGCAGCTGTGGCTGAAATTAGAGGGATCCAGCTGCACACCGGTTCATCCCTGACAGCCCCGGATCGGTTTGTACCGTGGTGTGAAGCCAGCCTAAGACAGAAGCAGAATAGTAGAGAGTGTACTGAGCAACTCAGTCCATTTAAAAAAAAACTTTTCTGCAGGGATTTCATTAGTTAGAATGTCACCAAACAGATATTGGTGGCCGATTGTAATCATCAGTGCTAATTTTTCTGACTCAGAAACTCCTTTAACTTTTATATCATATATAGTGATGGGCGAATCCTAAATTACTCGGAATCGCTTGACTGTAGCGAGTCCGAGCCCAGGACTCGCTACTCGTTGCGAGTCTAGCGAGTCCAATGTTAATGAATGGGGAAGCGAGTAATAGCGAGTAGTGTGAGATTTACAACTCGCAGATGTGTCTCGGAAGCTTCAGCCTGAAGCAATCCTAGTTTTGTCATTTATTTGCATTGCTCGTTTACTTTGTAAGTAATCGCTGACTCGCACAGATAAGAGTCCTGTCTCCTCTGTGCTGGCTGCCAGCTCCAGGGTCCTAGAGCCTGCCTGCTGCCTGATGTAGTAGTGCTGAGATTGTTCTCAGTCTGCTCATTCCCTGTGTACAGACATGAATGTCTGTGCACAGAGATGATGTAGCAGAGCTGAGATTGTTCTCAGTCTGCTCATTCCCTGTGCATAGAGATCTATATCTATACACAGGGGATGTAGCAGAGAGGACATCGCGTTTTGGACTGCGTCGGACGGAAGAGGATTTTTTTAATTAAAGATGGAGTCCCTAATGGCTTTTTTTTTTATTTCTAATAAAAAATTTTCTTTGTGTTGTGTTTTTTTTAAAACAATTTAATAGAAATTCATGGCGGTCATGTCTAATATTGGCGTGACCACCATAAATTTCGGGCTTAGGGCCAGCTGATAATACAAAGCTGGCCCTAACCCCTTCATTACCCAGCGTGCCACCGCTACCAGGGTCGCTGGAAGAGCGGGGTTCAGCGTCAGAGGATGGCGCTTCAATGAACGCGCCATCTTCTGGGGCGGCTGCGGGCTGCAATTTGCAGCGGGGGGTGCCCAGAAAGCTTGGGCATCCCTGCGCTGCGGATTCCAGCCCCCAGCTGCTTAGCTGTACCTGGCTAGACATAGAAATTGCGCGGAGCCCCACGCATTTTTTAAAATTATTTCATGAAATTCTGAGATTCTGACTCTGAGACTCTGACTCTGAAATTCATTAAATAATTTTAAAAAAATGCGTGGGGCTCCGCGCAATTTCTATGTCTAGCCAGGTACAGCTAAGCAGCTGAGGGCTGGAATCCGCAGCGCAGGGATGCCCAAGCTTTCTGGGCACCCCCCGCTGCAAATTGCAGCCCGCAGCCGCCCCAGAAGATGGCGCGTTCATTGAAGCGCCATCCTCTGGCGCTGAACCCCGCTCTTCCAGCGGCCCTGGTGGCGGTAGCACGCTGGGTAATAAAGGGGTTAATACCAGCTTTGTTATACAAGCTGGTATTAAGCCCGAGATTCTTAATGTCAGGCCACGTTTGACCCAGCCACTAAGAATCTCCAATAAAGGGTTAAAAAAACACAGAGAAAATCTTTTATTTGAAATAAAAAAAAAAGCCATTAGGGACTCCATCTTTAATTAAAAAAATCCTCTTCCGTCCGACGTAGTCCAAAACGCGATGTCCTCTCTGCTACATGCACAGGGAATGAGCAGACTGAGAACAATCTCAGCACTGCTACATCATGTCTGTGAGCAGGCAGGTTCTAGGACTCTGGAGCTGCACAGAGAAGACAGCTGGACTCGGCTCGCAAAGAAACAGCAGTTACTTTGCGAGTCTCCCTGCTATCACTGGCACAGTAGCCAGTGATGACTCGCACGAGTCCAATGCAAACAATGGCAATCCTAGTTTTGTCAGTGTTTCTGACAAAACTAGGATTGATATTGATTTGCATTGGACTCGTGCGAGTCATCACTGGGAAACTCGCCGAGTACCGAGTCCTGCGAGTCCCTTACTACTCGCCGAGTAACGAGTCCTAGCGAGTAGATTCGCCCATCCCTAATCATATAATACCATTAAAAAAATTAAATAAAAATGCAATTTTGTAAACTTACAATATGTTAAGTGCTTTAGTTACAATTTAATAGATGATTAGAAATACCTTGCAGCTATATATATATATTTTTTTTTAAACTGAAAAAATGTACATGCTAAATTAGCAAAAATATGAATTGTACTAAACATTATAAGGGAGTACTATCACATATTACATCTTCCTTAAAATATTTTTGTATATCAATGTGTGAACATAAAATAATAATGTATAAGAAACTAAGCAAGGTTTGAAAGAATTCTTCAACATTACTCAAAATGAAGAACAGACAGAGGGCATTCTGTATAATAAAACATGGAAACCTCAGGGTGTTAGGTTTTAAGTTAAATATATTTCAACAAAAACTCAAACAATCATGAACAAGAGGTCAAACTTTGAAGCTTCAATAAAAGAATATAAAAATAGCATAAGTCAGGCTTTCCTATGACAATATAACAGCTTTTTTCACATATAAATTCATGGCCGAAAGTCTTGGCACCCTTGAAATAGTTCCAGAAAAATAAATATTTCTCCCAGAAAATTATTGCCATTACACAAGTTTTGTCATACACATGTTTATTTCCTTTGTGTGAATTGGAACAAGGCAAAAATTTGAAAAAAAAAGGCAAATTGGACATAATTTCATGCAAAACCCCAAAAATGAGGCGGACAAAACGGTTGGCACCCTCCATTTAACATTTGGTTACACATCCTTTGAAATATATAGCCGCAATCAATCACTTGCTATAACCATTGACAAGCTTCTTGCACCTCTCAACTGAAATTTTGGTCTACTCTTCATTTGCAAACTGTTCCAGGTCTCTCTTATATGAAGGGTGCCTTGTCTCAGCAGCAATTTTAAATACTAGAGATGAGCAAACTTGTTGATGTTTGATTCGGTTTACCATTTTGGCTGCAAACCTTAACGGGGTGTTTAAGGGAGATTTTTTAGATTCCTGGAGTGCACACCTGCTGGCACTTCTGGACATTGTGAACTCATTCAAAAGTTCACAGCCTACAGATGCCCAAGACCTAAAAATTTGAGAAAACCTAAAAGTGTTCTTAAAGGCATGTTTAAAGGGGATTTTAAAGTTCGTGGAGTTCAAAGCTGCAGGCACATCTGCACTTTCTGAACTCTTTCCAAAGTTCGCAGCCTGCAGCTGTCCCAATACCTGAAAACTTGAGGAAGCTTAAAAGGTCACTTGAAGGGATGTTTAAGGGAGATAGATTTATAGATAGATTTATAGGTAGATGTGTAGGGTCTCCCTATTTGCAAAATAGGGGGTATCCCACTTTTTTTTTAATAATTATCTAAATACAAGGCTAAAACACCCTTTAGTGCAACATGAAAGGCTTTGTATTTTCAGCTGGTATTAAGCCCTGAGATTCTTAATGTCAAGCCAAGTTAGACCCGGACATTAACCCATTATCTACCAATGTCCTTTATTTGGGACGCCTAATCTTTTGCCTCTAGCAACTAAGATTTTATAATTAAATCCAATTTTTTGTGTTGTGTTTGTAAAATGAATGTTTTCAAAACAGGAAATCATGTCATTGTCATTTTTAATTGAATATTCTTCCACCCAGAGAGCTTTCATACATCAATTTTTGAAAAGGAAAATTGATAATTTGGCAAGTAATGGGTTAAGAATCTCAAATAAATGGTTACAAAATACAAAACACAAAAAAAATCATTTTATTCAAAATAAAAACATAGAGATACTTAGCAACCTTATCTTTATTACTCCCTCATACCCCTCCATGATCCTCTGGGATGTCTTCTTCATTGGAGACTATGGTGAAGAATACAGCATTCTGTCACCATAGCCCCCAGTGACTGAATGAAAGAGCTGCAAACTCAGTCTGCAAGCGAGGAATCGCTGAGGTCCCCAGAGGTCTCAATTTAGGTAATAATGGCACCCGCTATTATTAGCAGCCACCACTGTTATACAAACTGTGACCTCAGGTGACCTCACCACACACCTGGAGCAGAGCTGGGGGTAATTGACGTACGGAGCAGCTAATCTGGTCGCCATAGTAATTGTCAGGTGACCAGATCTGCTTTCACTATCTGGTCACGTGATGCAATTGCTATGATGACCAGATCAACTGACCGTGGACATGACTCTCCGAATGCGCAAATGCGGAAGTGGAGGGAAGCGGTAAGATGGACCAGCGCAATCACGCAGCGGAGACCCGGTAAAAAGATCTGTGTTTGTCTGTCTGTGTGTGTAGGATAATGTAGAACATAATCATTAGTGCATTTTCACAAATGCTTCTGTCCTACGTCAAGCTACACATACATCGGAAGCATTATTGAACATTTGCTGAATTTCCCGACTTTTAAGCAAAGCACAAAATTCAACGTGACAAATCAAATCCGATAGGTTCTTGTCGAATTTGAAATAGGCAAACATGTTTGACTAAAATCATGCATCACTAATTGTGAGACAAAGCCTGTGAGGAGCATTGACAGCAGAGATTTCAGGATAGTTCAAACTTACGAGATAGCCCCTGCGCGACCCCTCGAGTCAAAACTGCAGTAGAATTTGTGATGGCACAACTTACAACACTGTCACTAGTGACTGCGTGCCTGCTCTCATAATATGTGTTGTATGTTATCTGTTAACGTGACGCTCATATGCTGCTGTGCCAACAGTATGATGTCTGATGCTTTTTGTGAAGCACATTTTGAAAATCTGCATCAAAATCTGCATGATTATCCTGAATCCACCAAAGTTTATGAGAATTCAGAAGCATAGTGCCAATGCTGTTTTTTACATTGCAGATTTGATTCAGATTTGGGGGCAGAAAAAAGAAATATGCATGGAAAAAAGCAACAGGGCTAAAGCACTTCTGAACTTTTAAAGACTTTGCTGGCCTCAGGCTACACTTGCAGATTTTGATGCATTATCAAAATCTGCATCAAAAAAGGATCATACAATGCACAGAGGGCAGAGGGCCTAAGAGGGTCTAGGAAGAGCCATAGTTGTGGTGGAAGTTCTCGAGGAAACCTCTTGCCCATTGGCTACCTCTGCAGAGATAACTAGGGCAGGGGAGGGGAACTACAGTCCTCAAGGGCTGCAAACAGTGCAAATTTTCAGGATTTCCTTTGCATTGAACAGGTGGTAATTTAATTACCTGCAGTGATGATTCCAACACTTTAATCAATGCTAAGGAAACCCTGAAAACATGCCCTGTTTGTGGCCCCTGAGGACTGGAGTTGCCCAGTACTGTTCTCCAGTAGTGTGCGATATATTGTAGAAGAATAAATAGTAGCACTTACCGGATTTGCAAACAATATCTTTCACTTCTACAGGTCCATATTCCAGGTAATAAAGAAAAAATTATTTGAAATTTTGGTGAGTGCCGCTATATATTCTTCTACAATATAATATGTTCTTGACTATTGAGCTATAAAAGAGCACTAAACCAAGTCTGTGACTTAAAACCCCTGAAAGATTAGGAGCAGGGAACTCAGCATATGGAATAATCTGAATTAATGGCAAATTATGAAAGGTGGATCTTAAAAATGTCTGTCTTCATTTTTTACAACTACAGGAGTGTGTGTAGTATCTTGAATTTCCATACGTCACACCTTCAGGCCCAAGGCCTGCGGCTTGTTTGCCAGCATCTGTAGAAAAGTATCAAAGCACCTTTAGTTTGCAGAAACAGTCCAGAACATAATGAATTAATTGAAAAAAAACTTTACTGCAGCAACTTTTAAAAAAGCACTTGTTACATTACTAATGATGAGTGAGTGTATTTGTTACTATTCACTATTCACACGAATAGTACAGTATTCGGTTTACTCATTATTTTGCAAGTATCTGTGTACTCACCTCGCTACATTTGGATGCCTCGCTCTGCAGTTTTGATGTCTTCTTTGCAGCCACTAAACATGCTGAGCTTCTTAACCAACCATAGTAATGCCGCTGACATCTTGGTTGTAGCATTACTGCGATTGGTTGGCTGCCCAGCATCATAGAGTCTATTTAAGCCTTGCCGTCATTTTGCACATATTGCATCCAGAGCCAGTGTTGTAGAAACATAGGGAGAGATTGCTGAACTGCTAGGGAGAGTGCTGAGGCCTCTTGATAACACAAAATCCCTTTCAAGGGATACCTGCAGTGTATACTATGTCAGTGCAGGGAAGGAAGGGAGACATACTCGAGCAGGACAGTTTAAAGGAGCCTCTCACTAGCTCCATAATACCACAAAAACAATAGCTCTTTAGAGAGCTGAAGACACACAACAAAGTCAGAGTAAATGGAGGGAGAGATACTTGAGAAGGACAGTTTAAAGGAGCCACTTGCTAGCTCCATAATACCACCAAAACAATAGCTCTTTAGACAACTCGAGACACACAACAAAGTCAGAGTACAGAGAGGGAGATCTTGAGCAGGGAAAGTTTAAAGGAGCTGCTCACTAGCTCCATAATACCACCTAAAAATATCTATTTTCAGAACTGAAGACACACAACAATGTCAGAGTACAGGGAGGAAGAAATTTTGTATTAGGTAGGGGGGAGGAAAAAGTGTTGTTCCAGTGTCCATCTTAGAATAGCTCTTGTTAGAGGCAAAGCTCTATTTTTCCTGCACACAATTTAGTGCTGCCATTTTTTTTAAAGCTTTGGTGCATTTTACTCATTGTTTTGTGCTCACTTAAAAAGGCAGTTAGTGCCCTCCGCAAAGCAATAATCCATACATTTACTACTGCATGCTACAAAACACATACCATACTAATTTCTATGTTGTTTTTGGGGTCAGAGCCTGGATTCTGGAGTCCACATTACTAACTTAAAAAGTCCCTTAGTGCCCTCCACAAAGCAGTAATCCAAACATTTCCTACTGCCTGATGCAAAGCACCCACCAGGCAATTTTCCACGATGTTTTGGTGGTCATAGCCTGCCTTCTGCTGTCATCATTCCTAAATTTAAAAAGGCATTTAGTGCCCAGCACAAAGGAATAGTCAAAACATTACCTACTGCCTGCTGCAATGCACATGTAATGAG